>VZTD01005953.1:1447635-1492275 GCA_013397725.1 Rhagologus leucostigma
TAAACAAATGCAAGGTTTCTGAATTCTGGATATAAATCCAAACCATGCTACTTCAGCCTACTGACAAAACAACGTATCCACAATTTTAATGAAGCAAACTTCTCTCCCTGTCACTACCAACCACCCACACCAACAACTCATCCCCCTTCTTCTCATGGTCACCAAAACAGAGTTAACTTTTTTGCTACCTCCTTCTGCCAACAGATGGCATTTTTTAACAGTATTTTTCTCAACCTTTAGGCCAGTCTTTCTAAACCATGATGATAAGGACAGAAGTCCCTTTTTCACGTGGGATACTGTATTTTAGGACTGCTGCTTGCCTTAGCACTAAGTGTTAAACACCAATTTTTGCACCATCAGACTATTTCCCATTAGTCACAATGCCTGCACCCTCAGAAAGGGCTCAAACCCGCCCTATGTGGCCAAAACGTGTTCAGAGTGAGGCACCTATGGCCTAGAAGAAGTGCACGTCTTGGACATCAAAGCAATCTACAGTAAAGTAAAATACTAAAAAAGCATGTCTGTAAAAGCAGTAGTTACAGGTGCCACACCTCTGTGCATCTTGATCGCTGCCATTTGGAAGTGCATTGAATTGGGGGCTCTATGCAGCTGGGATATTCGTCTGAATCACTGTCTCCAAATACCAACCTAAGCATGCCTCTTATATATCTTGTCTCTTCAGCAAGCACAACTAAATCATTATTATAATCCCATTTAGCATACAAATTGCTAAAAACCCATTTTATTAAGGGGGAGAGTTGGTCTTGACTTTTCTGTATCAATTGTTAGAGCAGTCTCAAACTTCTACTGCCTGTACAGGAGTCTCCCACCAGCCAACTCCAGCCAGCTCCAAGGCAGACTTCCAGGCCAGGACAGTCTTGCACAACACATCCTGGGATCTGTACCAGTTGTTTAAAGATGCTGGGAGCTTTTCTGAATAAAAGTAAATTGCTTCTACTTCAAGTAGTTTTCTTAAATATAAAAAGAGAGACTATGTACAGAAGATCATGTTTGCAAATCTAACAAAATTAAAAGATAACAGAACAAAAAATAGCAAGATACCATAACACATGTTACTTAACTTCGTGTATTTTTCTAGCATTTTCTTGTTAATTTTTTTAAAAGCATATGCATGTTCGGAAAGCTGTTATGTAGGTTCACCTCATTTTTCTTTACTAAAGTAAACGTGGACACAAGTATACGATACGACCAAATGGCAAAATGCAGATAGAGAAACTAAGAATAGCTGGATCTGGAACATTCACTTCACATGCAATTATCTCTGATCTAAACAGCTGCACCAAACATATATTTTTTGTTTGGACACATCTGTAGATATGATGTGTATAATTAATTGTTCATTCAAAAATGCAATTTCATGATGCATTTGATTATTTAGATATAAAACAGTTTTAATTCTCAGAGCTGACTAAAAATAGTGATTTTAATTTATTCCTGCTGCCTACAATTACCCACAACCATGTATTTTTAAATATTTCCAGACTATAAAAATTACTAATTTTTGCCACTTGTGTTTATCTGCATTTAGACTTTGATTTGGATAAATTAAGCTCTCAAGTGTTCCTTGCTTTATGAAACTCTGCATGTTGTACACTTCAACACAAATAAATGACTTCTACCATTAGAGGTTTAAATAATGTAATGTATTTCATGCTCAGCCTGAAGCTGGATTCCAATGAAGTTGCTAATGCACGTAATGATTAAGTGTAACTCAAATACTAACTGTGTTGTTGAAAACATGACAGGCAATAATTTGGTCTATTATATTCTGCCATTTAATTCCCTAGTACAGACATTCTCTGACACGTTATGAAGCAATGATTTACAATTATTCAAGCTGCAAAGGTCAGAAAGTGACATTATAATCATCTACACAGAGATCCCTTCTAATGCACAAAAACTAGGTAATACCACACAAAAATAGTTTTACTAGAGTAGCAACTTTCTATTTAAGATTTCCCAAACTGCGCAAGTATAAATAATTAATTTACATTACAGTACATCAAGGCATCCTTGAAAATATAATGTTTTTCCTGCTCCTACCAATAAATTCATGAATAAGTCTTTTTTGCTTGCTAAAAGCAATCTTAACAGAAGCCTTTCCCTAAAAGTAGCCTGAAATCACTAGTAATCAGTTAAAAAATCTGAAAACCTAGAAGATTTTTCAGAACACAACACACAGGAGTACGGCCAAGTTTTTTTGATGCAGCTGGTCAAAGTACATCCTTATCTATCAAGAACAAAGATCTATTAGTCACTATGCTCGATATAGGTGAGTAGTTTTGTTTAAACATTCTCCAAGCAACCAGTGTCATTAAAATACTGAACTTTATGCAAATCTCTGAATTACTCTTAACATTAACAACAGCAGCAGAAGTGAGGTTATTTCCATGCTTGGGACACTATAACTGTCCCCAAAGCTTATTTATATGAGGCTTTAAAAAACAACCGAATTTAGCAAAACACTTATTTATCAGAACATCTTATGAAGTCTCCAGAATTAATTGAGAAAAGGGGTTTCAAAGCAAATAGAGAACTAAGGAGCAGAAAGTAAACAAAGATTAATACCTCCAGCCACCAAAAGACCAAAACAAAGAAAGAAGAAAAAAAAAGAAAACAAAACCAAAACACCACATCCAAAAACTACAAGACATAACTACTCCAGCAAAATACAGAAAAAATCCAATCTTTTTGACCCTCCTCCAAACTCCTTTGTGTCTACAAAGGCTTACTTTTGTTCTCAAAACACTTGACTACTATATATTAAATACTATATGTGCAATAAACATAATAAAGACATTGCTACAAATGACCTTTCAATTTGTAGGAAGGTAGCAAAAAATGTTTATGTGCATGTTTTAAATACTGAAAATTTTCCTAACAATCCAAACCTACCTTATACCCATCTTCTTCAATCAATTTTTAAGTGGTCATAAAGGAGAGAAGAAAAAAAAGGAAGCAGCCACTCTTACTTGAAACATGTAACTACATATCCCAAAATTCTGCTTCTAAAAGCAAAGGCAAGAAAAAGGCAAAGCAATAACAAACATCATTTTAAATCAAACATTGCCTATAAATTCTGTTCAAAATCCCAGTTGCAGAACAATGCATTTTTCATGTCCTAACCTAAGGGATAACATTTGAGAAGTGCACGATAAGCCTTTTCACAGCATTTCACCAGGCAAATGAAACAAAAATTTTAAATGCTGGGCAACCAGGATTTGCTCACCTAACCCAAGGTATCAGCCAATTTCAGAGTCAGACTTTGAAAAATGAAATTCAAACATGCAGCAGTTTGCTACCCACAGAAAATAGACATTACCCCTGAAATAATGGGATATATTTTACAGCCATGGGTATGGAAAAGAAAACAATTAACACACATCTGCGATAAGGCAATGAGTAGCAGACGGTTTATTCCAAATGCTAAAACATTAGCGGTGTCCAATTTCTGTGTCATGTAGTTTCTGCTGTGCAGCTGAAGAAAAACAAACCCTGAACTTCAATTAAAAAAAAATAAAACAACACAGCAAAATTACTGCCTTTTTCAACAACTAGCTGAATTATATATTGGGTACTTTGTAGCATGTAAATATGATGATCATTTGGAAAATTGAGACACGGTAAACCCTTCCTAAAACAACACCAAAAATACACTTTTTAAGACCAAAATTTAGAAATAATTTGTCTTTAAAAAACGTGGTATTTTGAGACCACACCATGATGTTGCACTGACATTTCACCTTTAAAAAGTGCCCAAGCAGATTCAAAAGCTTTTGAAACACAATTTATCCTTACAACTAGCAGAGGGCTTATTACTGAGAATCTAAAAGTCAGAGGATAGAATATTAACTACTGTAGAAAAGAAAACATAGTGCAGGACCTTCTGTTTGTGACAAAATTACAGAGTTAATGTTCCTGAAAGATCACTTCACCTTTTAAAGCATGATTTTTAAAAAGGTAAAATTTATAGCAATTAAAGCTAATGAAGAAATGCAGCATGAGCTGCTTATGTTCAGGAACTAATAGGTCCACTGAGCATTTCTAAGATTATTTAGCCATCAATGATAATGAATTGACATTGTCAGTGGTGTTAATGTACCAATGCTCTATAGTGCCACTAATCCGATAGCCAATCCTAGCAATTTTATATTTTTTTTATGTTGCTACTTTATTTTTTTAACCAACACGCTACCCCGTCCTTTCAATTAAAAGCACAAATACAGCACAGACTATTAACACTTCTTTTCTCCTCTTCCACATATAAGATGGCATATTCATTATATGGACTATGGTTCAAACTGCTCTGGTCATTCCTTCTTCAAATCCTGCTCAATTCCTCAGGACCGTTAGCTACAGTGCAAAAATGTTTTTCCCAAATACATCAGTGTTACTATATGATTGTTAAAATACATTTTTGGTGCACATTAAATAAAATGTGATGATTATTTAAGCAGGGATATAAATCAGATATTTGTAAGCATGGGCTATTGTGGTGTATGTCTCTTCAGCCAGTTGTTTTGCCATATCTAAATAGCACAGGTCCACGTTGTTGACGAAAATTAACAATACACAAAAATGGAAAATAAGTACCTGCTTGGCTACCAGGTATGACATGTCAGCAACACAGAGTAAGCAATCAGCTTAGGAAAATGACTACCATTTCAATCCAAAGTTTAAATCATTCATACATGTTTTGCTCTCTCTCTTGCATAACTGTTGTGAATCCCAACAGAGAGTTGTGCAATTTCTGAGACAGGTTCTGTCAGACCTGTCAATCCTGAAGTGATGGAATGAGTTTTTTAAAAAATGAGATACTATGCCAAATCCTAATAATTTTAATTCTTCTCTTTTTTTAAAAAAGATACTATATTGGCTGGTTTGAAATTTTTTTACTTTTCCTCTCACAATGAAATAGTTAAATAATACGATGATTTTTCAATTCACGTTAAAAGGGAATTGAAAAAACACCAATGTCAAGTTTGTGGACAACTCCTAAAGAAGAGAGTTTAGCCTCTGCTAAACACTTCTGTGGATCTGTAGTTTTTAACTATCTTCCATGTCAAATTCTTGGCAATTCATAAAGGAGAGACAGTAAATAAGATTTTTAAAACAATATAAAATACCCTACCATGTTCATTTTAACCATGCTGCAAAATAAGGAGTAGCACACGTTATTCTACTACTGATACATAGTGGACTTAAGAATTGGGCTCATACATTTTTATTTCTCATTTCAAGAAGTCAGCAATTAATTTTCTTAAGTGAGTAAACCCATCCAAAGTATCGCATAATGCTGCATGCAAAATTATTTGAAAAACAGAGAGATGAATCAGTGAAAATCACTCAGCTGCATCTTCAGCTGAAGATTCACTTGTCTTCTAAAATGTGTAACTCACTTTGTCCTGCAGCAGATTGGTAAACTAAGGCTAAAAAACCTCCTCCTGCTGAATATTATCCCCAGCATCACACCACACCATGCATGTGTGCACTGCACCATCTAATTGAACTTGTGCTCTTCTACACATTAGCCATAAGACTGCTATAGCAGGTTACATAGGTTTGAGTAAAATGTTTTTATATGATGCATATATTAGTTAATTTCTTCAGCATAATAACATTAAAATATATTTTTAATCAGAACTAGGGTATTAAAATCCAACTTTGAATGTCCTATGATGTACCATATATGCCATGGCATTTTAAAACCTTTTAAACATTTCTGCTAAATTAATTAGTTTTGCATTAAGGAGTCTCAATGCCTCCTATTAAATGCAACACATTTGAAGGACAATTAAACCTTATGAACGATCCTTCTGAGGAAATAACGATTGTAAAAAGAAAAACAAGATTTTTTGGGTAACAAACAGGAACACAAGCACACATAGAAGACTTCAATTTATTTTAAAAGTCTTATGCCTGCAGTATTTTAGATCCATTTGTTTGAAAAATCTGTCTTCTGTTTTGTTTTCATAAAGAATGAAAACCCTAATGGAGTCCAGAAATCTGTTAATGGTACTAAAATTATAACAGTATAGCAAAAGAAAAAACCCCACACAGTAAAGTCTATATTATATATTTTTTATGTCTTTAAATGAAATTTACAGTTCTCTCTGGCAATGTGAATGAACATCCTATAATTTAGTCAATTTACAGATTACAGGTTCAAATTGACCTTGTAGCCCATAAAATTGCTCATCTTCAGTACAGGATTAGAAGTGGGAAAAGAATGTCATAACTGTATTTAAGGAATTTACCATAACAATGGAAAGGAGGATATGCATGCATAATTTTAGCCACTCTTGCTCACATCACAGTTTTCAATTCTGAAACAATGCATATTCTGCGCTCTTCTCCTGGTTAACCATGGTGGAGACTGTTTCAATTTACTCACCCACAGACATGACACTTGTATTCCCTCATCCCAAGGTGCCTCTTGACATGGTTTCTGGCATCTCCAAGCTGAGCTGTTGCAAAGTGGCATATCTTGCACTTGAATGGCTTTGATCCTAAGTAAAATTTAGCATAAGATATGAGTTGAATTAGAATAAAATATCACCCACGGTTAAAGAAATAAAAATTCCTGAGGAAAAATAACCTTTTAAAAACCTATCGCACATTTAACCTGTTTGAGATTTTTGCCTAATAAAAAAAGTATCTTGTACATAAATTTATAACTCCCAAGACACAGACAGTATATGCTATACATTACTAATTAAAGTTTCCTCAAGTTCAAGATCACAGAAAATACTCTCTTAACTTTTAATCTGGTCTTTCTTCTTATCATTAAAAAACTCACAAAATATATTAAAATGAGAAGAAAATCTAATAGGTGGATAATGTTTCAATAAGATGGCAAAAGTTGTTCTACACCTTTCCCCACTGCCAAATGCTGAAACTCAGGTAATGGTCTTAAAGTGGCTTGGTATTGGTTTAAATTGCAAAATGTACTTGTTTTTTCGGCAAATAGTTTTAAAGTAATATTACAAGTCTTCCAACTTTGAATAGATTTCACATTAGCATTGGTATTTCAGATTTGTTCTGTCACACACAGCAAATGATTCATCACCTAGCTATTGTAATGGCATGCAATGTATGAATATACAGTGGATAAAATATTATGCCTTTATGACTGTTTTATGGTCAAGAATTTATGATTATTCTGCAAACCAGAAGTATTGACATTTTGGCTATTATTTATTTCAAGAACAAACTTTAATATTAAACGTCTGCTGCAGACCAAAGAACTCTGAAATTATTTCTCCAAGGAAAAAGTATCAGCCTATTGCTTGTATCACATCGGTTCAGCAAAAAGTCAAATTATTTGTCTATCTTAATTAATGGTGATGATCTCTCAAGACGGGAAAACTATCTTTTTTACTGACATAGTTAAATTGGGCACATGTCAGTCCCCAGGTTATTACGCAGCAACATCATTCTAGAAGCACTTTCCAATTTTCTGACCACTAAATCCTTAAATCAATAAATCAAAATCATAGAACTGCAGTTAAAAGTAAGTACAATATGGTCACAGAGTCTCCATATTATGTTCAGTATATGTTTTGTGAAGTACTTCTTCCAGTACAGTTAAGCATAATATGAAATATGGGATCTTTAATAAATATACATAAAGAGCTCTGATAAGAAAAATGTTGCACTATATCATACTTGATCAATGAACCTTTTTGCTTTGCCCTTGAAAATAGAATATCCTCCAAGAATCCACTGGTGAAATTGAGGATCTTAGTAAAAATTTTTAGAGTCTTAAATTTCAATTTAATTCCCAAAAGCTAACGAAAAATGAAGCATTTAATTTTAATCTTCTAACTGAAATAAAAAAGTCAACAGTACTAAGCATGGGCAGACAAGGTTGAATATTTCACAGTTCAATGACAATGAAGCCAGATCTCTTAATACTTCCATTTCTACTGTTGGAAGTAGATGTAAAATATATTTAGCACCTCAATGGTTATATCTAGTCAGCTTTATATGTTTAAATGTCGAAAGCAGGTTCAGACTGCAGCTCACAGCAATCACATTCTATCCATCACACTGAAAAAAGCCCAGTTTATTTAAATGATCCTGATAAAACTGAATTAATCATTAATTTGGTGACATTTCAAATCAACACTGCCTTATACAAAGAGGACCAGTGCAAAAAGAAAACCTCTATCTTTGCATTAAAAGACTACTAAAAGTTGATGTTTTAACTTATGATCTTTAGTTGGACAATTAATAACAACAAGGCCACAGTTGAAGAGGATTTTTTTTTAATTTATTGGTGTTTGTACTGCTCTTTTTTCTCAGAGAATTCAAATACTAAGTGGATTCTATCCTATGTTCCCTTAGTTTCTCTCCTACTGATTAAATTGTAAATTTGTTCCTCATTCCGTTACTGCAGGTGTCCCACAGGGCTTCCATACAAGACCTTTGCTGTTTTCCATTTACATGACTCCTTTGTGAAGAACTCGAGTTCAGACCAATCGTGACTACAGTGTGTTGACAATACAGAAATGTATTATTCTGTTGACTGCTCTCATCCAAAAATCACTGAGGCCTTGAGGGGTTTTGATTTTTTCTCAGATCCAGAGCTGAATATCTGTTAACATCTCCATTTAAACTCCATGAAAATTCAGGTGCTGGCAGGATCCAGTCAGTACTTATCACCTGAAACAAAAGCAGTGTATCTCCCTTTTAGGTTGCTGGTGCCAAATTTGTTCCAGTATGTTCTTGGATGGAACAACCCAACATTTTATACTAGAAATGAAGACATTAAACTAAGATTTAAATTAATGGAAGAAAAAAAAAATCTGTATTTGCCATAAAGCTGTCTGAAACAATGTAAAGCATTTAACCATTTCTTAGCCATACTTATCACCAACTTCAGTGGTTCTCTTAGGCTGTTTTAAACTGGGATACTATTGGATTCACATTTTGCTTTTAGTTCTCAGAAAAAAAGAGAAAAATACTTTCACTATGTCATCTTTTCAACCAAATCAATCAAAAAAAAAAAAAAGAAAGCCAAAGATACCACCAAACTACTTTACCCACAAGTCATGCCATGAAAAACAAATGTACATTTTCTGACAGTAGCAGGAAATAACAAGGCTTTTAACAACTGGGGGAACACCAAAGCAACCAACAACAAACAAAACAAAAACACAACAACAACAAAACAAACAAAAAACAGCAACACCACACTAAATTGAAAATAAGACTAAACTTCAGAGTTCAGAGCAGGCAGACACAAACCATTCTACTGTTTTGTAAAAAAAGACTCGAGTTGCTTTACATTAGGACAATATAGACCCAAAGCTGTAAGAAAAAATTCACTGTCTCAGCTTTAGGCCAGCCAAAGGCAACATCACCTGCACCTGCAGGCATAGCTGTGTTCCTAGCTCAGGCCCAATACAAATTGACCAGAGCCATATGAAATGTCATCATACCATTTCCCCCTCTGCTTAGGACATGGGGAGTAATACACCATACTTGCACTGAGCACAACTGCCATTAACTGAGAAATCTGATGAGAAAAGAAACAAAGATGATGCGGTTCCAGGTAATTTTTTCTCAGATGTTGATTGTTAATTAAGTTTATGGGACCTCCATCAGTTGCAAACTAAAAAGTCTTCCACCTCTACTATGCCTTTTATTTTTCTATATACTTCCTCATTTTCACTTGTCAACATGTGATGGACTTATTTGTTAGGTCCTCTCTAGCAAAGCTTCCTTTTCATTTGCAATGTGAAAATCTCCTACATTATTTAATGGTATTTTGAAACATTATTTTTCTATTAATGGAAATTATTAGTTGTATCTTTCTGCAACTTTCCCTTCCCTTCCCTCCGTCACCCCAAACCATCACTGATTACTCAATTAAAAAAAGAAAAGGAGGTGGTGATGGTTACACATACATACACACGTAAATAAACATATTTATGCACATCCAGATGCTGATGAAAGACTTTTTTAAAACCACATTATCAGAACAATAAATGGGAAAATGTGTGGCTGTGCTCTTAGGTACCTGTTGTTACCCTGGGACAGGTGAGAAGCTGGCAATGCTGTACTTTGCCTCATCAATGTTACAAGAAATGTTCATACAGTTGGTGCAGTAGGTCATTTCCCTCTGCCACCACTCCCAATAAACTAAACATATTTGTTTGTTATTAAACTGCATCCACTTCGATACAGATAGGAAGAAAAGGTTCTATAAGAAGAAGACCACAAATATAAAAATACAGATTGGAAGAGAAAGCCTTCTTCCCATTAACTATTAATAAAAGTCTCCACATTACTATTTATGTGAATAAGCAAAGCATTAGAAAACATTTCATTTAAAGTTGCAGTGAGAAAGAGGGCAGATAAAACTCTGTTCTGTAACCCTTCTATACCTCTGCACCAAAAAATGACTTGCAAAATTAAATTTATTCTTTTACTGCTTTGCATATTTAGTGCTATCCAAAAGCACAATAAAAATATACTCCATGATAAGACCTACACACAAGATGTTAAAAAGTACACTAACTTTTACTAAATGTTACAATCAATGATGTAACTTATGTAAGTAGGGTTGCTTTGTCATATATTGATAGTTACCTCACTTTCACATCCACATTAACTTGATTTTAAATGCAATTAATACATATAGTCAAGGAAGACTAATGGACTACATTCTGCACTTAACCTGGTGGACATTTTCAAATGGCACAAGTGACCAGTGCAAACCTATTTTGCATTGTAAACGACTAAATAAATCTTAATGGATTAAGAATGATCAGCTATCAACACACAAGGGAAATTAAGTGCTGAAATGCCTACATTGATTATTTTAAATTATTAGCCTTACTCTGTTCTTGAATTTGTATGCTTTTAGTGAGCTTTAACACATTTACAAGACTTATTGACTATAATTACAAGAGAATTCAAGTAATGGACACATCAATTATAAGCAACATGTCTTGACCAGACAGTTGCATAAAGAATTCTAAAGAGAGCTCCATTAGCATCCTCCCCCTTAGTTTTATTCAGTTTTATCTGCCGTAAGAGGGCATATTAAGGGCTTATACAGCTGTTCTGACCATGTGAACATGAGCATCCCTCTAAAGACTTAACACTGCATTCGAAGTTGGATATTAGCTGAAGCAATACAGATAACTACGTTATTGACAGGACAGAAGTAATGCTGAAAGTATTAAGTATGTGAGTTATTGGTAGACATGAATACTGCAGTTATAGTAAAATACTTTGAAAGGTTTGAAATACAATGTCCATGTTCCCCAAGATTAATTTTTAGGATTTGTTGTCCAGTCACGCCCTTGCCTTTTCATAAAAAAAACTTAGAAGACTGTTTCAGGATTATGCTGGGAATTACCATTCTTTTATGTTTCTTTTTTCTTACCTTTTTGTTCTCTTCCTTGTAACCATGCACTAAGTTTCAAATACTGCATGAATTTAAACTATAGCTTCCATAATAAGCCATTATTTAAAAGTACAGTAAAATAAACCTTACAGTTTTAATGAAAATATGTTCATTGAAATGTGAATTTATTATTCAAATCCACTCATAAATTCAACCATGGAGACACCACTTGTCTAAGCAGAGCTCAGTGATTTAGAAAAGCTGTCTATTTAAAATAAAGAATGTATGGCAGGTTTATAGAAACATCGCAGTGAATTTTTACATAAATTTAGAACTGCAGCTTATGCATTTTTCTACAGAAATGTTTTTAAATTTTCCACTTAAAATTAAACATAAAAACGAATTGAAAGTGTGATGAGCACAGAAACTAAATCAGATGCTACATCCCTGAGCAACACATCAGCGCTGCACACCACCTTCCAAAAAGGCTGACCAATTCCAATCCCTATAACTTATTTCTACAAAAACCTCTTGTTGCTTCTTACTGGTATTTATTTAGAAATGATGTAATATCAAATGCCTATTCTGAAGCATTATGTAATGCTGAAAGTTTCACTTAATTGAAATGAAATAAACAATTTGGATATTAAACAACTGCACGGAAGAGAAAGTCAGAAAGAACAGCTAACTGCTCTCTCAAACCACCACTGCTTCATTATATAAATTTAAGAACCAATCAGTGGTTACAGTTTAGATTAAAAGGAAGAAAATCTCTCTATATGAAACAAAAAGCAGAAGGGTGACTGACTGTACTTGAAATGTTCTTACATTTTCTGCCCTTTGATCACTGTATTTTCATACCCTTTTAGGTAATTTTGTATTTCATCAGGGGCTCATCAGGCAATACTAAAGAGCTCAGCAAGCAGAAAAAGACCAATGGTATAATTCACTGTTTGAAAGAGACCATTTGCAATGACAGCGTTTCCATACCTGTATGGGTACGGATGTGAGCTAGGAAGGCCATGGAATTGCTACTTCTACACATCTTCCCACAATACTTGCAGACATTGCCTTGGTTCTCTTCCCTCTCCCTGTTTATTTGTTCAGTGTCTTCAACAATGTATTTATTCACTTCCCTCAGCAGCTCTTCATGTTGCTCTTTGATGTGGAGAAATAAGCTCTGCTCTGAATCGAAGGGTTCCGTGCACTTCAAACACTTAAAGGTTGCGCCTCCTTCGGGCAGCTCCTCCACACTGGCCTGCTCATTTCGCATGTGCCCAGCACTGGCCAAGTGCTGGTGAAGGTTGCTTTCTGTGTAAAATGATTTTCCACAGAGTAAACAATGAAAATGCTTTTCTTTTGAAGGATGTTTCATGGCTATGTGAACATTTAGTCCGCTCAAACCATCTGCTAGAAAACCACAGTCATCGCAGCGAATACGTGTCGATTCCCCAAGGGAAATTCCTTCTGACTTCTTCTTTTTCCCACCACTTGTTGAAATGTCTGCTTTCACTGTGAGCTCACTAGCTTTCACGGCCCCTGACATCTGTCCTTCTGCAGAATGGTCAGTGGCCTCCCCATCTTGATGACTTTTTAACCTCACTATAGAAGAATCAAACTTGCCAACATTTTGCATTGCCTTTCCTTTATCATCAGCACTGATAACGGTTCCTAAAGCCTCATTACTACTTTCTTGCATGCCCTCAGCTGTTGAGCCATCTGCCTCCCAAACGCTGTTATTTATAGTTACTTCAGCTTCATGTTGTGCTTCCATAAGGGCTTCTTCCTCCTCCCCAGTAGGATCCTCTCTGAAACTTCTGTTACCATCTAAACTATGTATATTTTCTACTGTTTCTCCAGTGTTTCCAGAAAAATTTGATTGCTCTACTGCACTACTTGTTTCTGGAAGACTTAGCATAAGTGGGTTATTTTTCTTCAATGATTTTTTTTTGAGACTGTCTTTGTCTCTACACTCTGCTTCTGGGTTTTCACTATTTTCCTCCAAGCTTTCCACACCTTTTTTTGAACTGAAGTTTGTGTTGCTTGATCTGTTTTGATTTTCTGCAGTGCAATCATCATCTGAGCTGAGCAGCTCCTGACCATGCTTACTTTTCTGCACCTCACAAGTACCTGTTTCTTTAACTGATACTTCCTTGACAAGTTCAACAACTCTATCTTTTTGAGGAGTTTGCTGGAATCCTTCACAAAAAGGGTTTTCTCCTCCATTTTTAGGCTCCTCATGAAGTTCACCTCCTACTGCATTTTGGGAACCGACATCTTTAGAGATTCCTGGAGATGTATTTTCATCTAAGGCAATGCACTCAGTTAAGCTTTTACTCATATGATCACCTTCTGATGCATCACTGGCAGATCTTGTTTCACCTAAAATAGTGTTTGATTCTCCTGCACTGCAGTGTTGCTCCTCTTGAGGCAAAGCAGCACCTTCTTTAGTGATATTTGCTGTATTTGCTTCCTCCCCAGAAGAAGAACAAACATAAGATTCTCTTCTAATTTTATGTTTCTCTGTTGCTGCATGCCTTATCATCTCTCTGCGAGTAACAGCATAGTAATCACAGGCCATGCAGTAGTATTCAAATTGTTTTGTATGTTTTCGCTTCACATGCAGCTCTAAAGAAGCAGCAGAATGAGCACTGAAGCTGCAGTGTACACACTTGTTGTTTGCACCGATGGCTCTTCTCTGGAAGCTCGGGTCACAGTCTTGAGCAATCCTCGCTGGTTCCAGCACCACACGTTGATTTATATTTAATGGATTGCTACCAGCCTGCATATCTGGCACCTTACGGGCATTTGTAGCTTTTAGCTCAGCATCTCCTTGCTCAACTTCCTGATTTTCTAAGACAGAATTTTCCAAATCTGATGACTGGCCACCATCCTCAACATGCTCAGACAAGGCAGTCGTGGGGCTGTTAATCTTCTTGCTCATGGATTCAAAATTACCTCCTTCAGGGCTAACGATGATCTCCGAGTTCTGTTTTCCACATCCTTCTATTTCAACACGACTTTTGTGTTTTTTGGTTGCACAGTGACGTTCCATATCTCCTTTGGTGACGGTGTAGTAATTGCAAACTTTACACAAATAGCTGTACTGACGACTGTGCTTTCGCCTGATGTGAACAGTCAAATTCGTAACACTGGAGGCCAAAAGGCCACAATGGGTACATGTCCTAGAAACAGTACCTTTAGGTTTCCCTCCTTTGGATGCATTAGCTAAAACCAATTCATTTTCACCAAACCTTTGCTCAAGTGGAACAAGTTCCTTATTTCTCGATATGTTTTCCACAGAAGAGGATGAAACATGTATAATTTCTTTATCCAATTCTGTATTTCCACTCCCAGAAATGGAAGTATCCACCACTGATTTAATGCCACCAACACCAACGCAAACTTTTACAATACATTCTTCAAAACGTAGTCCAATGTTGTTTTTCCTGGCATTTTCAAGATGCTTGCTTCTTTTGATATGTTTCTCCATTCCTTCCTTACTCAGCGAGTAGAGATTACATGCTTTACAAAGGAAGTGATACTCTTGTGCATGTCGGAGTTTTATGTGCCTTGTAAGAACTGTGGAAGATCTTGTCTTATAAAAACACTTTTTACATTGAAATTGGGTTTTATTCAGAACAGAATGCTTTAGTTCATTTCTATGATTTATGAAGGAAGAGTCTGGAGCTTTTGCCTGCATTGACACTTCCATTTCCTTTGCAAGTCTTTGGCTATTGTTTGATACTGAGTCAGTGTGAGGTACCACTTGCAAGGTCTGATCACTGTTACTCAATGGAGTAGCTTGCTGAAATAATGAACCATCATGTTTCTCATGTTTTTGATGATTTATCAGCTCTTCTTCCAACTGAAAAAAAACAATGCAAGCTGGACAACTATGGGACATATTATGGACTTCACTCATATGGCTTTGAAGGCTGACCACATTCAAGCTGGTAAATGAACAGAGTTGACAATTAAAGCTACAACCATCCATCTGGTGTTTACTGTCCTGACAGTGTTGCTTCATGTCTTCCCTGACTCCAGAGGAATAGCTACACATCTGACAATGAAACTGGATTCTTTTTGTATGAAGCTTTGCTACATGACTTTCCAAACTTTCTCGGTCATGAAAAGCATGACCACAATCCATGCAAGTATGAAGAGCACCATCATCAACAGTAAGTTTAACTTCAGAATCTTTAGCATCTGCAGTGCTAGAAGAAGGGGTATTTGGCTGATATTCAGTAAGATCTTGTATTTCTGCAGCAGTATTACAATTATTTTTAGCATCTGTTTCTAGTTCTGTATGTGACATAGGGCTTGATTCATCGTGTTTAAGCTGTATGCTGGAGATAGGCTTCACATGTACTCTCTGAGTTTCAGATTTGGGCCTCTTACTATTACCCAGCAAGCTGTATCTTCTTTTAACCTGCCTTTTTAATCTAGAAGACTTACTCTGTCCAAATGAAGACTTTAACAAGAAAAAATTTCTTTTGTGTTTAAGTTTATCAAATCTCCTTGTCCTGTGTAAACTGTTAACTAGCTTTTTGGTAGTTGGAAGGGATTCTGTTTTCCGCAAGTTATTTTCTGATGGTCCCGGTATTTCTAGTTTTTCAGTATGGACTTCATCATTTCCCTCTGTACCAGAAGAAAGCAATGTTTCTTCTGTCATAGTATCTGGTTTTTCAGTGGGAATACTCGAAGATGGTATCATTTCAACAAGTTCATTGACATCATTTTGTTTAGACAAGCTTACTTTCGAGCCTTTCAGTGCACTGCAAACACTTAATTCTTTTGCATCAGCAGTTCTTGCCCTTAATTTATTGGTCCCAGGTTTTGCCCTGACATTCCCCTCTTTGGTTGCAGTAGATTGTTGGTTTTTAAAGGATTTTTTTGTCAATATCTGTACAAATCCTCCCCGTGCAGCAAGATTTTGGCGTCGAAGGTGAGTCTTGCCAAGGAAATGAGAATTCAGGAGACTCTCTTCAGCACTCTGAAAGCCACAAAGATCACAAGAAAATATCTTGGATTTCTCATGATCTCGCTTAACATGCATATGCAACGTTGAACTACACTCACCTATGCAACTACAGTGAGGGCGTGTTTGCTCTTTGGATGGTTTAGAAAAGCTTTCTCGTTTATGTTTTTCCTTATCAGAGCAGGAAGGTAAACACTGATCACTCATTTTGCCTTTAGGATCTTTGTCTATGCTTCCAACTGTACAGACAACACTGATTTCTTCTGAAGAATATAATTTATCAGGAACAGCAGCTGACGCCTCTTGTGAATGTTTATTTTCCTTGTGAATTTTCAATATGGCATCATCAGCAGCACATCTGAAATCGGAACGTAAGCACAGGATATCTGAATTAAATATGTCACTACCAGGGCAACTGGTGACTCCTTCCTTCTTTACAGCTCCAGCTATCATACTACCTGCTTCTCCAGCTAAAACTTTTTGCAATTTCCTTGCACTATCTTTCATGTCTTCTGAAGAACTCTGCTTTCTTTTTCTGGAGACATTTTCAGATTTCTCTGCTTCAACAACATCCAGGTTTGGTGATTCTGACAGTGCTCTTTTGTTTGTGCCATTCTCTTTTCCTTTCTTTTCAAGGGCCCTGAACACTTCATCTGATAGAAGCCTTGTTTTCTGCTGAGATGAAGAGTCACATCCAGCATTTTCTCCTGATGTATTTCTTGGGGATTCTTCTGTCACCTGAACTGGCAAATTCTCATCAACATCATCTCTCTTCTTATTTTCCTCCCCATCCATTCTTAACAGTGATATTATCAATTGTAGATCATTTGGTTTAGCACCTACAAAACAAAAGAGTTATTATTAGTCTTTTATGCAAACTTAAAGGTTAAAAGAATCAAATTTTAAAAACCCCATGCAATATAGAAAACTAAAATCATGGCAGGAAGACAGGGACAATGAAAGATATGAGGCGACATTTTCACCATGGTATCTAAACCACCTTCTAGGCACTTGGTTACAGAGCTCTCCCTGTGATGAGCACCACGTGAGATACATACAAACACTTAGATCCCATAGTTTTTATGTAATCAAGTAATCTTCTACATGCTTTAAACTTGCGCAGACAAACGTGACCTTTCCTTCTGGAAGTATATTTAGGACACAAAATACTAACAGCTTTCAGGGAACTGGTTATGGAATATTTAACTTTTCCTGAACTAGAAAAACAGCTTCCCAAATTTAAAAGTTCCAAGGAGAAATAACCAAGACTGCAACAACAAGCAAAACAAAGCCAACATAAATGCTAAATAAATATCTTAAGTATGCAGCTTGCTTTTCATTCTCTGCTTAGATTACCTGCTAAAGAGAAAGAGGGAAAACACATATAGAACCAAGTTCTAAAAGAATATGCCGTAAGTATAGCTTCCCATCATTCCTAAAATATCTTCTAAGATATTGTTTCCCAACTGGGGAGGAGGAAGGAGAAAAAAAAGTCATGAAATAACAGTGCAGAGAAGGGCAGCACCTTTGAAACCCAGCACAAACTCTAACCATCCAAATCCAGTTACCAAAAGCTTTTGTTCAACAGCCCAGTGTGACCCTCCTGCTCCCAAGAAGATATCACCACTAGAAAACTGATGCTACCAACACAGTTTATAAGAGGGATGGGGATGGGAAATCAAATCTTGACATTTATTACCTTTTCATTTTGATATGAAGCGACTGAGAATTGAAAATGCATTTCATTTTAACAGATGATTAAATACTAAATGTTTATCTATGTGCTTTACACTATGATTTAAACATCAATTTGCTGCAGATCCAAGTATTCAGTTTTTTGTTCAGTTACCCACTGAATGAGGCCATGACCACAATTGTAAGTACTTCCTGACAAGATTAAGTAATTGCAGTGTTGATACAGATAACACAGGGTACAAAAAACTATTCAAGTACATGCTAAAAAAAATAATTGTGCTTAATTTTGAGGACAAAGTAGGAAAGTATTAAACTGAGAAAATAAATTCAAATCAGTTGGACTTTATACCCATGGAAGTAAAAAACTGTTTTCCTGCTTAAGAATAATTTATGGAAGGCCCCTAAGGAATTGAGCGCACATTAGTTGAATATACTGAACAGTTTTTCAGCTGTAGGTCTCTCACTAAGCTGAAGCACTGACCAAACCTATACCGAGCTAGTTATATCTAAATAACAAGAGAATAACCACCTCTAGAACACAACAACCCTTTGGAGGATCACGATATTGTTCCCTAAATATGGCTTTCTGATTCTTATGCACTACTATTTTTCTTTGTTTATAAAACCAGGATAGAAACTTATCACAATTAGTCAGAAGGAAAATAGTCAGGGCTATATTCTCAGCTGGTATAAGTCAGTACATCGTGGGTATGTTCAAAAACACTACAGCAGTTAATACCAGGACCAGATGAAGCCTTTGAAGTGCAAGCTTACCCAGAAAAGGTTATGAGCACTGTTTGGGATACAGAAAAAAAGATCAGATGAAAATTATGTGGTTTAACTACAGTTCAGCTTTATTTATATAATGCAAAATATCAAGTTACTTCAGTGATGAGTGTCACAAGTCCATCCTTAAACAAGCAACCGTGGGTCCTTTGCCTTGCTGTACCTCCACAGCAGGTTCCCAGCCCACCACTGAGACTTGATCAATCTTCCCTTGCATGGCATGGGGAAGAACAGATGTTTTTCCTTAACTGTACAAGACAATTTGCAATCTCAAACCAATTCTCCATCTTCTTTATAAGATACTTTCCTCTCAGATCATAAGATTTACCAGAAAACTTGTCCAGCAGTGAACTAATACTGGCATTGAACATTTCCACTATCAAAAGTTGTATTGGGATAATTAGAGGTTTCTCCATCGATAAAAATGTGGCCTTTTCTGCCACTCCCCTGCAAATTCAGCTCATCTCCACTGGCTACTCGCCCACTTAAAAAAGATGGTTGATTATCTGCACACAGTCTCTGCAGGTTTAGCCTCGTTTCTCAGCATTTGTTCAGTAACTCTCCAGTAGAAGTTCATCCTGCTCTGTGATCAGACTGCAATCCCAGTTCTGGAGCCCAACCTTATCTCCCACTCAACTGCACCAGTTATGGATTTTTCTAGTGCTTAGGAAAAAAAATGTATTTCCTCTATTTTATCTTTGTAAGCTGTTTGTAGTAAGAACTACAAACCAGCTGCTAGAAAAGTGAAAAATGCAAAACATAAATCTCATAGGTGCTGCCAATAACCTCAGTATGAAATTAAAGTAATCACATGTGTAATACAAATATGCTAAGATGCCTTACACCCCAGACTTCTAGCCTAATTCCTTATCTCTGCCTTCATTTCATGACAAACTTCTAGCAAACTCTATTCCATTTACAGGCAGTTCTCCTAATGAAGTCAACAGCGTCACATCTACCCCCACAACCAGTAAGTATTATCCAAGTAATTGCTCTCCAGCTGCACAGCAGACTACGTGTGGCAACGATTAATGATATACCTTTACCAACTTCATCTTTACCACACATCTAAGTTTCCATGAAGACAGTCTACCTCTGCATACGCTTCCCAGAGTTACATCTGCCTTCGTCCCACTTCCATATAATCTATGTCAAAATATCACTACATGGGAGCCTGCACCTGCATGAAACCATAATCCAGAAAGTATTCTCTATGAAAGAAAACAACTATGAGGCAGTTGCTTCTGTTTCTCTAAAACTGCCCCTATATTAATTAATCTAAGGAATTAAATAGCCTCCATTTTCTTTTAGCTCTCTCTTAAAGCTGCCTTTAGGACAAGAGCACATCTTCTGATAGACACTTAATGGCTACTATCACTACTTTTTCGCTGGGACCATGGTCACTCACTTCCTGAGCTCTGCTCAGTTCTCTACATCTCACACAAGATCTGGAGCAGTGGACCACAGCACTGGACCATGTCTCTGCTTCTTCCTGCTACAACCTTTGCTCAGATCACACTGCTGTGCCTCTAACACAATTTCAATAGCACAAAACCTCAGCTTTCCTTGATGGCAGAATAGTGCCTCACACCCAAATGCAGCTGTGGGCTCCTTCCTGCACAGATATATTGCAGGAATGGCTGTGACTACTCAAAGAAGGCATTCAGCACACCATTAGCTGCATCTAGGCAAAAGGAGCCTGTAGTGCTTCCTCTGCTGTAAGCTTCCCTCCCAAAAGCTCCTTCCCAGATTTGCCACAGGGCAGGAGGACAATGGCAAAGCACAAACCGGTCATAAATCTCAGTGGTCCTGAGAGTCAGGTCTCTGCCTGACTACGCCAATTCACCTCTGCTCTCATCAAAGCCACCACACTAATTAAGGGCTATACTGCGGGTAGTATTGTAATACAGAAGAATCAATGCATTGGAGAAGGCATCCAAAGGACTCAAAGTTTGGACAGTCCCAGTGACCACATAAGGTCAAATGGGTTTGTTTTTGCAAAATTAATCTTGGATCAAGCCTTAGTCTGGAACAGGGATCATCACCACAAGCGAAGAATCAGCATCTGGAATTTCATTATCCTAATCTAAGAACACACTGTAGATGTAACAAGTAGCCCTCTGAAGCCACGGCACCTTAAGCGTATGCTTAAGTCTAACTCCTGCTTGTTAGTGTGATCAAGTAAACCTTTTGATAGCAATGTAATGCTGCCAAACTCTTACAGCAGCAGAAAAGGGGAAGATCAGCTCTTGAACTACCTTATTCATGGACCAACAAGACTAAAATCAATGCAAGATGTAAACTTTCACGTGTTTCCTGCTACCTTCATCTTTTAAAGCATCATCTGGAAACATTTTTACAAGTAACAAGTGCTTAAAGTGCAACAATACCTAACCACTTTAATGTATTGCATAAATAAACCAAAATGTATTTATATAGGCTCCAAGACTGCGACAATGGTAATGCCAGGTACAGCACAGCAGAAGACTGGAGCACAGGATCAATCCCAAGCTAAGCAGACAGCAGTCAAATCCTCAGTATTTCCACAGTTTAAAAGCCGGTTCTGTCAAACAGCGCTCTCTTAACATCATATTCAATGTTCAAAATGAAGCTGTTCTAACTCAAAAGTGGGTTGACTTTTTGTAACATAAATCTTTTTTTAATGTTCATATAAATCAAGTATAGCTGAACAGATCCTTAAAGGATATGACCAAAAATTAATTTGCCACATTAGCTTCAGGTTAACAAATTCTTCTGCTTGGAGACAGTCATACATTACCTAATGCATTTTAAGGTTCTTTGCAGCACAGTGCTGCTCCTGAGTTTTGGAAAGAAACCTGTTGTGGCCTCAAAATTTTTGCTCAGAAAAAGCTGAGCTCAGTAGTTCTACTGTAAATAGGTGCTACAACATAGTGCTTTTCTTCAATAATTTTCTAAATATCTGAAAGAAGTGAAATGTTTTTAAGATCTTCAAGAGCAGAATGTTTGTTACCTATGTTACATCTGCATAGGCCAACTATCCAAATCCTTACAGAATGTATGAGAAGACAAAATTTTTTAAATTGCAAGTGCATAATACGTTTTATTTTGGCTATATCACATAAACCAATATAGTTAAAGATTCTCCCCTCTCATCCACTGGGATTTCCAAATCATCAGAATAATGGAGTTTTTGTTTCAATATTTAAACTAATTTAAAAGACATTGCAGAGTCACAATTCAGCACCACCTCACTATCTGTAAAGCAAAAAATTCATACAAAGAAATGAGAAAAATAGCACTTCTTGAGCAGCCACCACCATTTCTACCTGATAACAACACACTTTTGTATTCTTTGTACAAAGCTTTTTTGTATGTTGACATAGTGTCTGCTACAGTTCTATACGCAAGGATAAGTCATTTGTAGACAGAAGCTGTTTTCATTGATGAAAATAGAGAACATTGGATTTGAGTGTTCTAATTTTTTACCACTGGTCCAAAAAACAGTACATAATGTCTTACTATGCCAAAAGGTGGAGACTGAAGTTAACCTTTCCAGTATAAGACCTGCATTGCTCTAATCCTCAGATGAAATTTAGAAAGTAGTAATCTTAAAACCAAAAGGACAAGGAATTTAGTGATGATCCATAAACCTATAGTAAACTGCAAAGTTCTTTAACTTGATGGTCAATACAATTTTATTTACTTCTCTTTTTGGTCATATGCCAAGAGAAGGGGTAGGGATGTGTACAGAAGAACACAAAAAAAGTTAGTTTATTTACAAGTACTAACTTTACTTCTTTTTTTAATTTATTTTTTATGCTAATCCTGGCATTAGAATTTCCAGAGCACTTCTCAGTCACAGTGCCATTGTCTCCAAGTGTTCAATGCCCAATCTGCAGTGTTTGTAAAGGATGTGACATATGGAAAACAGTTTCATTTTTTTTCCACTAAGAATTCCCCTTTTCAGACAATTAATTCTTTCAAGAAAATCATGGATACAATGAAGCAAAATCATTTTAATGAGCTCCTTAAATAGCCTGAACAAAACTGCATGTTAACAACTCATCTCAACGTACGACCTTTGTGTCAAATAAGCATCTTCTCAGGGGCATAACATCCTTCCTAAATCAAATCATACGTCTGTCTTATGGCCTTACAAAGTTACCTCACTTCCTTCAGAGAGACTAATCCAAGCTAGCAGTCTCCTCAATAATGGAATACAGGAGACAATATGGTTGTCAATTCAAATGGAACAAAGATCACCCTTTTGAGGAGAATTGGATGATATCCATTACAAACATTTGTTTTCCCTTGCAGCTCAAAACTGCTAGAACTTTGAGCTTTGCGTTGTAAGCCTATTCTTCACATAAAGCCACCCATTTTCCTAAGACACCAAAATCTCCACAGGAGACTTCCAAATAAGCTGCAGACTTCGAAGACGAAAGACTTTGAAATTTCCACACAGATCTATCCAGAACAGTTCAAGTAACAAAATAAAAATCCCCCTGACAGTCATCCCCTGTGTATCACTGAAAATGGGGAGTTATCTGCACCCATTAATCTCATTTTCTCACAGCCACCAGAAAGAACTGTAATGGCATCACAAGCAAATGCACCTGCATGCAATACTGCCCACATCCCGCTTGCTTCTGCTTCCAAACCACTCAGAGTGCTTCCAGGTGGGCAGAAATTGGCAACACAAAGGAAGTCCCTGTGAACTGCTAACATAATGAAGATATTCTTTAAATTCTTACCAACAAAAAAAAAAATTAAAAGGGAAGGCTCCCTAGTTCATCATCCATTAATTTCAGAAAGATCCAAATGCTGCTAAAGGCAGCAGAGACCACTGATTAGTCCAGCTTTGAAGAGGAAGTCAAAAAAGACATGTACAGATACACACTCATTTCAAGTGCTGTCAGAATCAATAGGAATGTACGTCCAAGACAAAAAATCAGAGGAAATGCACTAGTATCTCCTAAAAATTGTAATATAACCTCCAGATTTTCAGTTTTTGAAAATTTAAGAAGGTCTGTGTATTTTGAATTTCAAATTCAAAGAATTCTGACTGTTTCCAGAGCGAGGCATACATGTAACAATATCAGTAAAAACATTCAATAGAAACTTCTGAGGATCCAAGAAAGACTGCATTCATATAGCACTGTGATATTTATGGATGAAAAGCACTTTTTAAGTATTCTTAAATACTTAAAGTATTCTTAAATACTTTTTAAATATTCTCAAAACACTTTAGAGAGTTTATCAGGTCCAGGAAAGAAATTTCCAGGAAAGAAATTATCATTTTCCACATACAGTAGTGTGGTTTGTGGGAATTCTCCAAATGACATGACTTCATGCAAGATACAGCTTATTGGGAAGTCTCCTGTGGAGATTTTGCTGTCCTAGGAAAATGGGTAGCTTTATGTGAAGAACAGGCTCACAACGCAAAGCTCACCAACTACACCAATGAAAACTAGAGAGAAGTAAAAAGTAAAATGCAATTTGAATCCCTTTCTACTGTTGGCTGTAGTACCCTCGGTAGTACAGTGGACCGCATCAGAATTCATCAGAGGAAGTACACAGGAACTATCACTGGCACCTGAAAAAAATGTTGGAAGTCTTAACTTCTTCCTGAACTTTGGCAGCAAAAGATGAAAGCAAGTTGGATTCGCTGCTACTTGCAAATTGGCTCTTGTAAATTTTACCCTAGAAACCTGGTCCTAGAAGCTCTATTTTCTCCTTTGAAAACATAAGGAGTACAAATTTCCTAGAAAGCTACTCTGGAGTTTAGTATTTGTGAAGACTTACTAAATTTCCATCAACCTTTGCTCAAAATTAAACCCAAAAGACAAAAAAGGATGGCTTTGTTGGCCCCTTGCTTTACACTGCCATTTCATACAGAAAGCAACAAGAGGCCTCTACCATCACAGCCTGGGACACATTTGTCATCTACTACTACTGTATTTATCACCAGTTAAATTATCAAGAAAAGAATGCATGCAGTAATCTGTGTATTTATGCTTCTCACTCTTGTGCACCCTGTTTTCCTCATCTGCTGCCTCTTCGAGAAGCTCAGCTGAAAAGAGCTGCACGAATTTTTGGCAGAAAAGGCAACATAAAGACTTCGGATTTTTTGTGTGATAGGTTAACAAAGTTGCTAGAAAATACAAAGTGTACATATGCTTCTAAAGAAAGCGAGACGTTAATAAAAATAAAAGCATTCTGATGACCCCTGGTGGCCACTTCACACAAGGAAGTAATTGCATTCCATCCGAGAAAAGCAGATCAAATAGAAATGTGTTACATGTTCTATTGGTAGGCATATGCACAGAAATGACAGCTGATATTATTCTGTTAGAATATAGATTTATTAGAATGTACACATTTACATGTCCGTCTATATCAAATCACTGTATTACTGGTAGACAGATAGACATACTCAAAAATTTAACTATTAGAAACAAACCCAAAGCAAGCACACTTGGAAGTATTTCAGCTCAATCCTACAAGACATACGAAATGGACTTCTTTAAATTTTGATTTTCCAGCTGGGTTGCTTACATAAAGCAGAAGGTGGTGGGGAGAAGCCTGGTGGAAGCAGGGGGCTGCCTCACACCAGGGTGCACTCAGAAGAGCTCTGTGTAATAGATGATGTCCCAAATCCCTCCAGCACAGCCAGTTCTCTAGCGCACTTTAGCAAAGCAAATAAACCAGCCTTTCCTTCTTTGTATTACTGGATTTCTACCAAAAAGAAATTAATATCCATCATTAGGAATCAGTATAAAAAGGTGATAGCTGTACACAGACCTCAGCTACGGAGAGAGTAAACCCTTAACATGCAGAGGAAATGCTGCATGACAAATCACACCTTCTCTCCTTAATGCTTTCCTGTAATACATGCAAGCAATCACAACAGTGCTGCCATGTCCTCTGCAACACACATGGGGACTTTTTTCCCCCAATAACTTAGATAATCATGACTGTGACTTAAACCACGCATAGCTGTGCAATGCCTGGCTTCCTCCAGACCTGTTACCTGCTTTCAGGTGAACAAACCCATGCTTCAGCTGTAGTCACTGCAGAACTTTTAATGCTACGTAGTTCTGTACTCTGAACAGTTCAGGGATTACAACTGAACTTTACTCTAATTTCCATCTGTGACGCATCCGTCGGTGTCAAGAGAGAGAAACCAGTGTAAGACAGCAGTGGGAGGCATACCAGTGTGATGGTGGCAAAATGAGTACAAGCACTGGCAATATAGGATGATACAAAAATTATTCATGACTTCTGTGGTGCCTGTGATACCAGTCAAGTGATACTGCTATGGCGTATCATGGAGCCTTTTCCCTCCTCCATCCTCAAGCCCTCTACTAGCACTAAGCCATGTAACTACAAAAGCCTCCTTCACTTCACCTAAGGTCTGACACAGTCCATGCCTTAAATTATGTCTCCCCTGATGAGGGAGACCCCTTGATCTTTCCTAGTAGTTCGAGAGATGGACGGGACATTTTCGCATTCTGCTGCTTTCAGATACTTGTTTATTAACGTCTTATCAGAGAGATAGAGCCACCAACCGGGCTCAGACTTAGCACAAAGCAGAGAATGCAAGAAATGCCGCCTTATCAAGATTACACAGCCTTTTTATAGGTAAATTATCCAATTAGAACTTAAAACAAAAGATATTTTCTTTTTTCCACCAATGTACAGTAAATCATCTTGTCACGTAGACAGGAACTGTGGAACTTTCTATCCAGTTATGCTAAACTACTTTTGCCACAGAATATGGGGTGCTAGAAGAAACACAAGGAGGACTAGAAGACAACAACTACCCTCCATCTTGGAGTTTTTACCTTTTATCTATTTACTATATTAGCAAACCCAAAACCTCTAAATTCTTCACCCTGTGACAATCTTACATAATATTTTATCACCTAGTTTACACCTGTGTGGATTCTAATTCTTCCCAGAGAGTAGGTAATTTTCTCCATGGACGAAGGTCAAAAACAGTGTTGTCCAGGGGGGTAGAACACTTCAAAATAGGCAGAGAAATATTCCCTGCACTTTGGATGCCCACAAAGGACCAAAAAGAGGCTGAAGGCCAAGCAGGCTCCCACTTCTCCCCAGCAAAATACACTCTTGGTCAGCAGGTGGAGAGTGAAGGTGAATGAGAGAGAAGGCAGTGCTACCCAAGAGAGAGGGACCAGGGGATGCCAGAGCAGCTTCCACCTCCTATTGCAGCCTGTATGATGAAACCGTATCTTCCCAAAATGGGTCCTAGACAGACAGAACTGAAGGAGGGAAGGAATTGAAGACAAGGAATAGTCCCTTGCTGATACCACCATCACTTATAAAATAAAACCCCCATTTACTACTCCAAAGCATTCACACTTACTAATAGTTTGGCAGCAAATACCATGAAGGTTTCAAATGCTGCTGCTTGTCAACTGCATCTATTTCCCTCCATGTCTATTTGTTTGAATACAACAAATTTGGTGCTTACCTAAATCAGTCCCTGAACCTCAGCTCTCTTTCAGAACCAGCAATATGCCTAAGCATGCGCAGTGGCAGCACGATTCACGTGAGGCACGTGTTCAACTATATTCCCAAACAAGGAATCACCTGACAATTAACATTTTCATCTCTCCTGCAGGAGTGGTGCATGGGGTGTAGCAACAGGGAACAGTTACACTGGGGACCACTTCCCTAATACCTACAAAAATTACGAAGCTTCATTCTGCTCTATCGAAGAGCTGCAGCTTGCTTACGAGATTTCTGTTACCTGGGTATCTTAAGTGTGCAAAAACCTCTTCCCTGTGAAGCACGCTGTTTAGTAGCTACAGAAGACTACAGTGCATTTCCTTAGCTGTTGGTCTACCAAATTAAACTCAAACCTCCAGGTTCTCAGCACCACAATATCAAACAGCTCCCTGGGAAATAGCAGCAATGGAGCCCACGGTGTGGGGAGTCTCTTCCTCCTGTCAGAACCTGCCAGCCACACAGAGCCACTGCTAACCCAACCATCATCTGGCACGATCAGGATGGCACCACAGACCTCCTCTTCCTCAGACTCGAAAGATATGTGCCAGGTCAACCTGGTGGAGCCAGGCACGGCCTTCTGCTTCCCAAGGCCCTCCTGAGCAGGGAGTGCAGACGCTGCAAGCGACCCCGCACAGACACAGTTCCTGGCATCACAGGAGGTCACAGAAGGACCACACAGTGCTTGCCTGGGCAAATGGACCTTGGGAGTTGTGGCAGAACTGCAACTTGGTTGCACAGACTCTGTATTTCCTAGATACATCATCACTCTTTCTCTCAGGAACCCATTAGGAGAGTGTTATACTAAAAATACTACTAATTCCCTGAAAAACACCAAGTTCAAATCAATTCCACAAACTTTCCCAAGATCAATAGGTTTTAATGAACACAAAAAACATACTCGGTAGCAACCATGGGCAAGTACCCGGAGACCAAGCTAGAGTAATAAATTGCACCTGCTCCAACACTTTCCCGGCAGGAAAAAATTGACATATCACTAAGCAGGCTGTTGCTCAGCTCAAACATCCACAGCATCTGAGGGACCACAAGATGGGTGACTTACCACAGCAAAGCACAGCCAGGACACAAAGTCAGATCTGCCCCCCACAGAAGGGCAGGGTTTTGGCAGCTCTCAGCTGACTGAGCAGCCCACACCACAGAGCCAGCTCCTCTGATGGAGCAATGCGGGCACAGAAAGCGACATCAAGTCAAAGGGGCTGCTTCCTACAGTAAAGGGTCCTGATGCAGCCTGTTTATCTCTCAGAGAGTAAAAAGAAAATTTAGTCCTGTGTTTCAGTCATCAACGGTCATTTTCCTAGTATTCACCCTGGGAAAAACTTTAACAAATTAACTCTTTTCCTGGCTGTTATCATCAATGGAAAAGAGAAAAAGTGTAAAATTAAACCTTACAGATAACAGAGCAAAAATGTTGGTTTATGTCTTTTACAGTGAAACCTAGTATTAAGTGTGCTGTTCCATCATGAATTTTCCAGAAGACTTGAGCATCACATCCTATTTTTCCCCAAGAGCTATGATTCAGACTTTCACTTTCTGGTAAATTCCATAAATATTTGATAATCAAATGCAACTTCTGTTTTGTCAGCTAAGCAGCCTTCCTCATTTTAAAGCACCAAATTCTTTTTACATGAAGCACGAAAGGAATTTGCTTCTAACAGTGACCCTGCAATTCCATTTTACAATTTAAAATACAATTACATTTTACAAGTTAAAATTTTGTAGCAAATGCACCATCTTTCCAGGATTTAATATCTGATATTTCCATATACTAAACAATACAGAAGATTTTACTGGTTGAACCCCTGCAACAGCACAAATCATAGCAATATAAATATGCAAAGGATCTTATTACAACCATTACACTTTTCTAATCAATCTCATTCTGTACTACTGTGTTAAGGAGATCAAGGTATTCTTAGATGCATGTACAACGGAAAAAATAAATTAATACCCCTTTTAATGAATCCCTCACAAAATTCTCCCTCTCCCCATATTGTAGAATTGTTTAGGCTGGAAAAGACCATGTTCATCGAGTCCAATTGTTCATGCAGCATCGCCAAGTTCACCACTAAACCATGTCAAGTGCCACATCCACACATCTTTTAAATACCTCCAGGGATGCTAAACTTCACCACTTTCATGGGCAGCCTGTTCCAGGGCTTGACAACCCTTTCAGTAAAGGAATTTTTCGTAAATGCAATCTAAACCTCCCCCAGTGCAACTTGAGGCCATTTCCTCTTGTCCTGTCACTTCTTACTCAGGAGAAGACACCAACCCCCACGTGGCCACAATTTTCTTTCAGGTACTCGAAGAGAGTGATAAGGTCTCCCCTGAGCCTCTTTTTCTCAGGCTAAACAACCCCAGCTCCTCCTAAGACTTGTGCTCCAGACACTTCACCAGCTCCATTGCCCTTCTCTGGACACACTCCAGCACCTCAATGTCTTTCTTGACATGAGTGGACCAAAACTGAACACAGGATTCCAGGTGCAGCCTCAGCAGTGCCGCCTACAGGGAGAAGATCCCTGCCCTGCTCCTGCTGGCTGCACTATTGCTGCTACAGGCCAGGATGCCATTGGCCTCCTTGGCCACCTGGGCCCACCCTGGCTCATGTTCAGCCACTGTCAATCAGCACCCCCAGGTCCTCTTCCACGGGCAGCTTTCCAGCCGCTCTGCCCCCAGCCTGTAGCGCTGCCTGGGGTTGTTGTGACCCAAGGGCAGGACCTGGGACTCGGCCTTGTTGAACCTCACACAATTTGTCTCAGCCCATTGATCCAGCCTGTCCAGATCCCTCTGCAGAGCCTTCCTGCCCAGCAGATCAACACTCCTGCCCAACTTGGTGTTGTCTGCAAAATGACAGAGAGTGCACTCGATCCTCTTGTCCAGATCATTGATAATGATATTAAATAGAACTGGTCCCAATACTGAGCCCTGGGGAACACCACTTGTGACCAGCCAGCAGCTGGATGTAATTCCCCTCACTGCCACTCTCTGGACTGCCATCAAGCCAGCTTTTTACCCAGGCATCCTCATGTCACTATCTATGTTTTAAATTACTCAAATACCTATTAACATCTAAATCCAACTCAATTCACTGGGAATAGGGTGTTTGAAAATCAAGATATTTCTTTAGGTGCTTAAAAAGGATTTTTAAAGTAATGCCATATATCCAGATTTCACTATTTTATCTACAAAACTTGTTATTCAGAATCAAATAAAATGACATAAACCCACTTCTTTTTAATTAAAATTAGTTTATATTTTTGAAAACTCAACAATTAACAATGTTTAGCTACATTAATAACACTTTCTCCAGAATGCTTCAAGAGAAAAATTAAATTAGATTAGATTATTTTTAATAACTTGTAGATTTTAAAAGTGCCCAGTTATAAACGAAAGGACTACAGAATAAAGGTAGCAAATGCACACATTCAATGCTATTAAAAGGCAGACACATGAGATCTCATGTATCTTGTGCCATTTGTAAAAAGATTGTTTTATTATCAGTGTAACTAATCATAATGAAGACATCTGTTACAATCAAAGACATTATAATGAATTTTCTTTACAGCTACAGAGAAATGGGATTTGCTGTTCCATATCAAACTAGAACAGGCTGTATAAATTCTGCTTCATATTTATTATTAAATGTAACTTTTATCTATAAAATCAGCCATGAAATATTAAAAACTGAAACAACAGAATTTATATCCTTTACTTAATTTAGTTTAAATGCTCTATTCACTAAAGAGAGGGAAAAAAGGTTACATATGTATTATAACATGCCCTCCCCTCTCCCCCATAAGCGTTTCCATTATAAACCACCTAGTTTTTGGAATTTATAACTCAGCTGTAAAAATCCACTCCATACTTAAAGTTGGTATACTTTTCCTTTTACAAATTTTAAAAAAAATTAATCTCAGTTTCAGAAGGAAGGCAAGAAAGAACGTGAGAGAAGAGAAGGGGAAAAGCAATCAGACTAAGAACTGGCTAGTTATATCAGTTGGGAAGAGCCATCTATTGTAATTCAGACCCATCCTCCCACCCCATCTTCTGAATAACCACTGGGAGATGGTCAGCTGGCTGCACCAGAGCCCCTGGGCAGATGGGAGCCAGGTATTGGCCTCCAGCTGCTGCTGACCTGCCAGGTTCCGGCTATCTTATCCTATTGCTATCTCCTGAAGTCAGCTGTACAACTGGGAATTGGACAAATGGAAAATAAGTGAGAACAGCAAAGAGCATTTAAAATCACCTGTGTCAGAGAAGAGACATCAGCACATCTTAAAAATGACAAATAGACAAAACAGCATGTAAAAGAAAAAAGGTTCTCCCAATTAGAAGATGTAAGTCTTGAGAATTCAGAAACTGGAGACTGGACAACACACAGTGCAACAAAAACTGAACAGAAAGATAAGGGCAGATAAAAACCATCAGAAGTTCATAGAAGCCAAAGGATTAAAAGGTATAAAAAGGGTCTTATTTAAGACAGCATGGAAAACAATTCATACATAAGATGGCAGATTCCAAAAGCAACAAGAGACAAGCAACCTATTACCTTAAGGTGCAAGCTACAACCTAGACTATTACCTGCTAGCAATAGCTTATTTTCAGCTTTTTCCTGGAGCACAACAAAAAGCACAAAAGCAAAATTTACCTTTATTTTCAGAGTCCTCATTTTACAGTCTGAAAGGAATAGAAAGAAGTAGCAAAGGAACAAAACCCTGCATTGGTTCTCACAGTGCAGCTGGTGAGTTGGCAGCAGCTGGCAGGAGCAACAACCAAGCTACACCAGGTAGCTGCCTGCAGACACTGTCTCAGGGACACCAGCAAAGCCGGCAAAGACCTGAAGTCCAGAGATGCTCCCATGTGCCCCAGGTGATGCTGCACTCTTGCTTAGAGGAAACCACCAAGGCCATGTGTTCAAACATAGCCTTTATTTAGTCTTCAACTAAGTTTACTCACCAGAAAAGCCCCTCTCTCAGCAACTCTTCAACCACAGCTCTGAGGACTATGTATGCATGTTGCAACCAATTCCCAGAACAATACAAGTAAGGTTTATAAATTCATTGGTTCTCTACAGTGATTCAGGCTTGGAGGCAGTCAGTTTTAAAAAATAACCTTCATGGGAAGATCTTTTGGTGGACTAGATTAATCTGGCATACACAGACAGCAGACGGTATTTCCAAAATATGCCTAAAAAACCAAACACAGTACAAAGATATTGCCTACACACCCTTCCTACCACACACTCAAAACAGGTACATGAGCAAAAAGAACTACAAAGTATGAATTTTAAGGATCTATTAGACATTGATACCATTCATTATTTTGGTATCATTTGATTCGCAATAAACAGTGAGGAACAAGAGAAAGAATGAGAAAATTGGTGCTCTAGGACAAATGTATCCTTAAACCAGACTAAAAGAGCAAAGGCTGCAAATGTAAAATCAGTTACCAGTTTACAGAATTTACGTCAGATTACCAACTGGAAAAAAGATGAAGGGAAAGGAAAGCCTGAACCAGTCAGCAAGGATCCTCTAAGGGATCAGATGGTCCCCATGGCACAAAAATCTGCACTTGATTCCCAAAATTCAGCAGTCCAAAATCACTCATGTCTGTATCTACCTGGTATGTTAACCACTACTGTAGTGCTCAATGTCAAGATTTAAAATGTCTGGATCAGAAAGTGAGACCTGGAGTTTTAGGTACTGGTATCTCACATCTGATTCAGGGAGGGAAGAAAAAAATCCAGCTCCTTCTCAACCAACATGAGACAGCCCCTAGAAAGAAGTCAGCTAGAGAAAGACAGTGAGCACAAGTCCTAAGCCCAGAAAACAAGAGCTGCTAAACCTGGCACCCTGGAGAAAAGACACTGACTCTGCAGAGCTACTACCATATTATTTACTGCTCATGAAACTGAGAAGTCTTGTTCTTGTATCTAGGGCACACCTGCGGTGCAAGCGCCCTGAAGCAGGCACCTAGGCAAAGCCTCCTACTCCTCCAAACCTACTGCAGCTGCTCCATAACTTGGTGTCCACTACTCCTGAAAACAGAGCCTGTTCAGGCCTGTACGTCTCACGCAAGGACTAGTAATCTTTTGTGAAGAGTCAGTAAAATCCACACTCACTCTAGGAATAGTTTTATACTTCATGTCAAAAAATGCACAGACAATGAGATTATTTCATTTGAAATCAGTGTATTTATTAGAATTTATGGTCAAAATGCATTCATTACAGAAACATGTATTGAACAGACATGAGAAAACATTTATTAATTGTTCTACCTGGCAGCTCTTATTTAGTGGAAGGTCACCGAAAAATCATTAGGAATGCTTTGAAGAGCTATTCACACAAACATTTCTAAAAGCAAAACCTCAACAATATGGCTTTTAATAATAAAGCATATTTTACAAAGTACTAAAATTTGGGGGCATACTAGTCCTCAAACTGTGCCTTTACATCTCCCTATTTGGAATGACTGGCATGACTGTATTAGCCACATATTTTAACATTGCTTTATCCAGTCAGCTCACTAAATCATTAAAAATATACACAACTGAGCTTCAGTTTGACCTGCAGTGACTCCTATACGTACTCTCAAAATTAACACAAGCACTGAATGCTACTAATCTTCGACTTGTAATAACTGATCAAAGAATACTGCCCTGTAATTCAGTACAAGCTAAAATCATAGCGCTGAACTGTGCATTTTCAAACAAGTGGTTTATAGCCCTAGATTTAAAATGCAAACTTTCCATTATATTTAATAATTAAAATGCATGCTGTGTTATGGTTACATTTGGTGACTGGATTAGTAGTACCCCAACTGAGTTAAACAATGCCTTTTTCCTATTAGAGTTCATATTACCATATTGTCTATTTGTTTAAGAAAAGGAAGAAAAAAAAGCACAGCAAGGAAGAAGGAAATAAAAAGAAATATGAATATCAAACATACTGAAAGACAGTGAGGACCAAGACAGCAAGAAGACCTGGTATCAGCAAAATATACACTAGCTGAAAGCAGAAAAGCTGAAATATCTGTGCATTTAAAGTATGAAAACTTTTATTAAAAGGAATATTCTCCCTTTGTCAATAAGGGTTCTCATTCAAAGTAAAGGGTATAAAGCTAAGTTTGTTTTCCTAGATGCAGCTGCACAAATTGAGGGAATACAGACATCACTGTCAAAGAGCAGACTCTTTCAGGCTGTCAACTTCTTAATCAGGGTCTGACTTCACTGGAAAGTGTGAAATTATGTAATTATTTATGCTTTGCAATTCTGACGGTTTAAACAAATCCAGCACTATGAACATCATTTTTATAATGCAAAATTCCTACTGCGATTTTATTTTAGAGAATATAAATTTTTTTCCTGTGCTTTCTAAGTGGTTTATTCAAACAAAATTTAAATACTATGTGAAGTGTTTCTTTTCTCCCAAAACAGATCCCATAGAGCTTAGAAACATAACTTACAAGGATGAAAAATAATTGAAAAATGAAGTAAAAATGAAATCATGGCCACAGTGACATCAACTGAAGTTTTCTCAGCACTGTCAGTTATATTGCCACTCAAAACTCTCTAATTGCAAGTCTAAAGACCTTTGAGTACTTACAACAAATGTATAAATAAAATATTATTTGACCCCATAAAAAGACATACTCCTTACATTCCTGCACTTCCATACAATATTTAAGTATAAACTTCAGAGATTAACTTTTTTTTCATTTCAAGTAAATTTTAATCATCTTGGTACCAGGTAGCAGATACAAAGACAAGCTTGTGTGCCTGAAAGCTTGCCTACTTCTCCCCCTATAGTAGCTGGCATAATATAGTGTCTCTGCCTGTGTGTCATCTCCTCAGAAATCCATCCCTTATAGGGTACATACCTTTTGCATACAAAAAAGGTACACATCCTCTGAAAAAAAAGTTTATTTAACACTCACCCTCAAAATACACTTTACTGAAATCAGCAACATCTAAAATCACGATGATGTGAAAGACGAAAAAGAGAAAGCATTCCTGCAAGTCAACCACCACCAGCAAAGTTCAGCATGTTTTTTATTTGGAAATGGAACCTGAATAGCCTGAGCTAGCAAAATGCATTGTCAGGTTTTGACTTGTCCTCTCCAAACAACACCTTCTCTACCCAATGACCTTGTGCCCAAGAAGGATTTTTGGGGTTTGAGAGAAGGAGCTCCTTATATCTCATCAGATGTCTGCTCCAGAGCAGCTGAAGGTCAACATCAGACCTACGTCAACTTTCTCTTCAGTCTCTTCCTCCCCTTCCTCCCCCTCTCCTCAGGCTGCCATCCCTGTTGCAAACTCCTTGGGTGACACAAAGGAAAGGAGACAGGGAGCAAAGCCTATATACAACCCTCTGCAGATATCAGAGGCACTCACAAAGAAGTCAAAGCAATACTTGCCAAGAATTTCTGAGCTACCTAGATTCAGAATGGCACTCAAATTCACAAGCCTGCATCTTTGACACTTAAAGTCTAATGAGAAACAACTAAAGAAAAAAATGATAGTTTTTTCATGTAACATATCTCCCACATTCCTGGTACCAACAAGTAACAACACTGTGTTATAAAACCTCTGCTCAAGAACTAACCTGTTTTTTGCGGTAGGATTTGGACCAAAAAAAAAAATAAAATCCAATTTTATTTCTTTGGTTCTGTACACAAAAATTATGAAATGGAGAGCTTGTGTCAGGTTGTGATTTTGATCATTTTGACACAAATTGAAAAAATTCTGTTAAACTAAATGGAACTATTCCGATTTATAGTCAGGTAAATAACATCAAATCCTAGTCCCAGGTTTTCTTTCCTTCCTGATTAAATTACATTAATGTACACTTAAAACAAAGCAACTACTGCTATCCCTGCTGTTTTTTTCAGAAGAATAACTTATCTGTCAAAAAATACTACCTGGACATAAACAAGAAGTCATAAGGGTTCTTTCACATGTCTGCCATCTATCTCAAGCCTTGCAACAAAGAGGCTTTTAGCAGTACTGTAGTACACGGACACCAACATATCATCCTAAATGTAGAGCAGAAATCAACCTGCTTCTGTGAGGACCTATAGGCCACAGTTTCTCCCTAAAATACTTTTTATTAACCTGATATGTATATGAGACATCAAAAACCACAACACTGTGGTATTCTCACACACAATGTACCAGAAAAAGGCTCAACAACAAAATATTGCATCTTCGCATTCTTGCTAAAAGGTTTGACATAGTATTCATTGCCATATTATTCCTAATTAGCAGTTTAAGCTTGTTAACAAGAACAGTTCATTTAAGGTAAATGGGAATTATATTTCCGTTGTATAGCTAAGACTTGTAAATAGGACAGCTCATAAATTCTAAGATGAGAGCAACTAGGAAACTATTCATTAAGGCCTGGGTTATAAATTCAAAACATGAAGCATAACATGCTTAAAGAAGGTTTTATTTTTAAAAGCATTCATTAGGCTCTCATCTTCAAGCCTCAGACTTGTAAATAATTTAAAATGAAAATGCGAACAACAAGCAGGGAAAAAAAAGCAAATGCAATTCAAATCAGTCCATTGCTGTACCAATAAAATTCAGAACAATAGAAAATAAGTTGGCGGATTTTGAAGACAACATCCAGAAAACATCTTTATGTACTGCATCTTTTAACTTACATGTTGTGCTAGTACTAGATCCAATCCAAAAAAAATTAGCTCTGACTTGTAACAACCAGGCTTTGCCCAGGTTACACACGCTGAACTAGTAATCTTTAGTATTCATTGCACTTTATTCTGGAGCTGCCAAAGCAAACAAACAAACAAGGCATAGTTTATCGATGCTTTTAGATTTTATATTTATCCATTCTGACTTTTCAGAAGTGTATATCCTATTAACAATTTATACGACACCACTCAAGAACCCCCTTCCCTTTAAAGATTGAGGTAAACCTCGGTTTACCTCACATGGGGAGCGTGAAAAGAAATAGCCTTTACTTCACTGGTATTGAAAATGAAAAGTGAAGAAGACAAAAGTAACAAATCAAACAAAAAACCAAAACACAAGGATCACTACTGTCCGCACTGCATATTCAGTGTCCCAAATCTCGTATCAATACATCCCTGCAGAAAGAGTATTACACACCAAAGAACCAGGAAGTGCAACATTTTGCCTTCACTGAATTTATGGAGTTTGCTATCCTTTTCTCAAGGACTTGGAACAATCCAACTTAAATATTCAATGTCACTTAAACATTCAATAGAATACAAGCATGCAATAGGAATTTCTTTCTCCATGTTAAAAGACCACATGGCATTGCAAAATGCAAAAGTGCCGTATTCCTATGCCATGGTTCTTGTGTGGAGAAAGATGTGCACAGATGCTGGCTATCCCAGGAACGTCAAGACATGCTCCTCAGAAGCCTTCCACTTCCTGGCTGCACTCCATGCACCCAGAAATCTGACACTTGTCAGCCACACAGGATTTCCTGCACGGCTGCAGAACATTGAGCAGGAAACCCTGGGACATCCAGTGATCTCTGGGCATACGGCAGGATGTGACTCAGCTACAGCACACACACAGGCAGCACAGGGCTTTCCAGAGGCGCCAAACCCCCGAGACAGTACAAGAGCAGCAAGTCTCATGCTTCCACATGTGAACCAAAATGGAAAGGTCACCCCTGTCTATGCTTCTCCCACGAACACAGGAGTGGGTGATGACAACATGCTACACACCACCAGTACAGGCAAAGTAGTCTCCTCCTGATTATGTGTCCTAAAGCCAACTCTGCATGGACTATCTCGTATGTTCATAGCAAATGTTTACAGCAAACATTTAAATAAATCCAAACTCTAACCCACTGAATGGAAACAGGTGAAGGTCACAGGCTCTTCCAGAGTGAGCCCAAGCTTGAAAGCCTGACTTAAGAGAGAACTCACATATATAAAGCCATACCAGAGCTCTCGAGGCCATCCAAATGGCAACAGAGCAATCTGTCTTTGATTAAATTAGAATTCTTGTCAGGACCTCTGTTGCAGTGTGCTAGGGCCGATTCCCCAGCCAGCAATACCATAGCAGGTGCACTGGTTTAATACCCACGCAGCCCAGGAGCCCTGTGAGTGCCCAGAGGGCTGTGCAAGGTATACAGATCACCTCCCCATAACTGGGTGCTGCCGTCTCCTCCCCTTCCCCCTGTATTTGGTTTCTCCCTCTGGAAAGTTCTGTACCCCTCGGTCCCCTGTTGGTCCCTGTTACCCCTCTCCTCCCCACTGGTTCTGTACCCCTTGCCCGCGAGAATTGGAACCCCGTGTCCTAAAGTATCTGAGTAAAGGCCGCCTGTCGGCTTCCGCGCGGGACTTCCAAGTTCATTAAACCCACTCCTGTTCTCCCACGCAGAAGTGCCTCCGCCTCGTTCTTACCTCCTCAGCGTGCCTGGACCACTGGTGGGTTAGGCGAATCCAGGCTGGAACCTCGCCAACCCTCCCGCGCGCCCGCGAGCAGCCTCCGCCACCCTCTCCCGCGTGGGTGGGTGCCCGGCACTCGTGGTCACCGAGCTAGCCGAAACATATAGTGCTGCGGCAGACCTCCATACTTTTCAAACTTCTTGCTGGAATGTTTCCTACAGAAAATCTTATATACCAGGTAACTGTATGGATTCCATAATGTCCTGGGTTACAATGTATTCTATTACCATCTTTATGAGCTGTTGAAACCAGGTGTAGCAATGTTCCCTGCCTCCTCCCTCCGGAATATCTCCTGTTAATGGGCCCATCAATGCCTTGCCTCGTGACTCACCATCCCATTGTGAGATGCTCTGCCCAGGGGGAAGGAGCCAAGCATTCCCACCTGGATATAATCTGGGGTTTGGAACAGCACAGGGAGCCTTTTTCCACTGGATTCCCAGGAGACAAGAGCTACACAACCACCACCGGATTTTTCTGAGGAAGACCAGACTTTTTTCTACAAGATCACCGCTTCAATAGAACCACTTCAAAGAGAACTGCAGCTATCACCTAATCGGACTGCTACCACCACCCTGCCCGGCGGGGTGTCAGGTCGTACCCTGACTCTGTCAGGTTAAACCAGTGTTTTTGTATTATTGCTTTGTTATATATATATATATATATATATATATACACTAGTAAAAGAACTGTTATTCCTATTCCTCATATCTTTGCCTGAAAGCCCCTCAATTTCAAATTTATAATAATTCAGAGTGAAGGGGGTTGCATTTTCCATTCCAAGGGAGGCTCCTGCCTTCCTTAGTAGACACCTGTCTTTCAAACTAAGACACATAAAAAAAAAACCCCACATGAAACAATGATTTCCATACAAAATGATGACTTAGTATTGCTACTTGGGTAAGTTTTGTTACCCCTTGTAATTCCAGTGGATTTGAACATTTTTATGTATTTTTTATGTCTTGCTACCTATATTTTTGACAAGAACTTTTGAAATTCCAAAGATGAGGCTAAGGACAGCAAGAAACTTTATAACTACAATGAGACAAAGAAATAACAGCTAGAAAAGCATCTATATATGCACTTGGAGCAAAATAGTAACCTGTAGAGATGTATATATTCAGATCTATACACTGAAATACAGCATACCCTAACTCTGCACACCTCCTCCTGGGCCACTGCATATGCCACACACACGTAACAACTTTTATGTTTAGACTCAGAAAGACAGAGGCAATTAAAATTTAAGCCTGTACCACTAAGGATCAAAAAAACCTAAGAACATTCACAGCCTCAGAGCCCACTTAAACATAACTCATACTGTTGCAGACACTAGCTCAGTAGTAGGCCATACTACTGAGAAAAGTCAGCCTGCTGTAGAACAAGCAAACAAAACAAAGCAAAAAAGATTAGCAATCAACAACTCTGCTAACACAGGACTGGAAAGCAGTCACGATCATGCAAACAAGCATTTTACTTCTGGAGCATCATTACTGCCTGTTTCTAAAAGGCACTTGGGTTATTTCTTTGTAAGAATGTGTGTGAATTGGGTAGCACTTACTGTAATTTTCCTTTTCATACTGAGGAAAAACACACAGCTAGGTTTCTTTCTGCTATAAAGCTATAGATTGCTGACAGAAGTTTGGGAAGCAACTTTCTTTCATCTTCACATGTTGAAGAACTGAGATTAAGTAAAATATGAAAACTTCCACATATATTCAACATAAATACCTACAATGGGCTACAGACTGTTCTGTAACTGCAGACTCTTCACTGGCAGGTGGCAGAAACAGGATTAACGGCATTCACAGTTGCAGAGCAGGAAAGCAGGTGTGGTTCCCCTGTTTTAAACATACAACTTCTTTCTGCAAAGCAAAAAGTCACCTTTGGAATTTCTGCAGGTGAGAAATCAGAAATTACAAGAATGTCTTTACATTTTTTGCTTCTTCTTCACTGGTTTTATATAGACATGCTAATAAGCAATCTGAGTTTATGTGTTAACACAGCCCAAAATGACCAAAAAAGAAAAAAATCCAGTTTAGAAGTAGGTATAGACTTATTTAAGCTTTCATACACTTTTGTGTAACTATGTAAGAATGTCCAGTGCAAAGGCAAACAGACCAAAGATTAAACCACTCTGATGTTTCTGGAGAGTTTTCACATGAACTTCGACACCACAGGCCAGGCAAGATTTAAGCAGTTTGCAATGCTTAAATTGCAGGTTGCAGGTCTCATGCAACCCTACTTCTAATTCATTCTCTTCAAGACATCCATGGTTAACCCTATGCCTGTTAGTAGTAAACATTGTACTTGCCTGAGAGAAGTCGGCCTCTTCTCCCAAGCAACCAGCAACAGGACAAGAGAACACAAGTCTTAAGCTGCACCAGGGGGAGTTTAGCCTGCACATGAGGAGGAGCTTCTCCACACAAAGGGTGATTAGACATTGGAATGAGCTGCCCAGGGAGGTGGTGGAGTCACCGTCCCTGGAGGTGTTTAAGAAAAGACTGGATGTGGCACTTAGTGCCATGGTCTAATTGACATGGTGGTGTCGGGTCATAGATCGGACTTATCTCAAAGGTCTATTCCAACCTAGCTGATTCTGTGATCACCGGTGAGGCACAATGCTCATTTCCTTCGTGCCTTTGTGTCCACCAAGAAGCGCTGTCCTTGGTTCTGCTCCTTCCACTCACGTTGCATGGGAGGAGCAGTGCCTCCATGCCTTGGCTGCTGCTGGCCAGGCACTGTGTGATGCAGCTGCACTTCGGGCAGCAGTGACAGCACTGGGTGGCTGTGCTGCCCTGAGGTGGCAAGGCCAACACAAAACAACACCTTTCTGGGGTAGAAGAATAACCACGAATGCTCTGCTGGGCAGCTGCTGACAATCTGACAAATTGAAAGCACCATTTCCATTTGACTCCTTACCAAACACAGAGCACAGCAGAGAGACCACTCCACCGCATGTCTGGTTTTGTGAACAGCTGAAGGAACCGCAGCCACTACATCTGTTCAATCACATCATCTTGTCTTTCTCCCCAAGCTTTCAAAAGAGTAAGTTATACTCCAGATTTCAATCTAAGTCAACTTTTTAGTACCTTTAACATGCACCATAATACCAAGGCATTGATTTCAATGAATGACTAGACCAGGTGTTTCTTAAACCAATGCTTTTATTTGACTGATGGGGTCATCCATCCAATGAAGCCTTTCTGTTTTCCCCAGAAAGAGAATATTTAAATTCTAAACCACATTAGGAAATTCAAACGTAGGAACCACCCAAAAATTCCAGTTCAACCACATTTCATGTGCCAGTCTGCTGTAAATTTCAGCTCACTCACATAACCACAACACTGTACACATTCAAAAAATTAAAAAAAATATAACCAGGAAAAGCAAAGCCACCTCATTCTTAATGTTGTGCACACGAACAAGAAAATGCTGTTCTTCGCTACAAAAGGTTGTGTTTAATGGAGTACTGTGACTGACATCTACTTCACACACATTCTATCTCCAAGTAATGTTTTTCTATAAAAAGAGACAACGCAGCTTAAGTTTTAAAAGCATTTCTAACAAGGAAAACTCTCATGCAAATAAATTAGAAATCTTTGATGCTCTTACTATACAATAGTTCCTACAGAAGAATGATAGTAAAGGATTTAACTCAGGTCATTTGAATTATACTTCCCAAAATGCTAATAAAACTGACATGTTTGAACATACTGAAAAAGTCACAGTCCATCATCGTGCTGTCACATCAGTGCATTTGACTTTTTTTAAAATGTATGGATTATACAATTACTGCCAGGCTCCATATTTTATATATAAAAGCTACAATCTGATTATATGTCCATGCTGAAATAATTTATGAAATAAGGATGGAATGACTGCAATGTTACTTCTATGATGAATGTAACTTGCTGTGAATAGTGTAGCAGATTGCAAGAGAGACCAAACTGAAGCCTGTAATTGTCTTCATCTTTCATGAAGAGGTGTGACCTGGGAAAAATATAGATCCTACCATCCAAAGCTCCAGCCTCATACAAACATCTTGATTACTCATGTTCTGATATACGAATGGAAAATTTATAGTCTTCACATGCCACGCCTTTAGGTTATTAAGGTGAAAATCACAGAGAATTACATCCAGTGTTTAAATTGTATGTTAGTCTGTTATGGTTTTGCACTATTAGAAAATTCACCACTGCCACTACTCCCCTTGCACTTTTGGATTTCCATGATTTACTACTCCCTAGGTGTTACCATCATGTTTGGTATGACATGGATGAGCACAAGCACATGACAAAGCCAAGGTCTTGCAAGTCTACATCAGTACAACTACACAAAGAAACAAAGAGGGCACAGGAAAACAGAAACAAAACTTTTAACTACGTAAATTCTAAGATCACTGCTACCTACGGCATTCAGATCACAAATGTTTTTTCCTTTCCTTCCTCCAACTAACACTACATTTAATATTAACATTGTAGTTCACAGGCCACACTAGTTATTTGAAGGAGCAACACGAAACGTGTCCTAACAGTCAAATCAAACAAGACAGAATCACAGACTCATAGAAAGGCTTGGGTTGGAAGAGACATTAAAGATCATCTAATTTCAACACCCCTGCCATGGGTAGGGACACCTTCCACAAGACCCGGTTGCTCGGAGACCCATCCAGCCTGGCCTTGGACAGTTGCAGGGACGGGGCGTCCACAACCTCTCTGGGCAACCTGCACCAGTGCCTCACCACACTCACACTAAAAAATTTCTTCTATATGAAGGACATATAGATGATGACCTATCCCTCAACTGCCACCTAAAGCAGTAGTTCTGGTTTAACAATCTTTCCTACTCAAGACACACCCTCAGAAATAAATTAACATTGCTATGCTATCTACAGGAACTTGCTTTCCCTGTCACAATCTGACAGGTTCCCGAAGAGTCTACTCTGACTCCCTCAATCAGACAAAACCACGTTGAAAAGCACAAGACTGTGAGAGCACAGGAGGTGCTCATAACTCCAGAGGAGGGCAGTAAACAAGCAAAAGGTCTGAAGCTCAAGTCCTATGAGAAAAGGCTGAGCGAGCAATGATTGTTTAGCTCGGAGAAAAGGAGGCTCAATGGAGACCTTATCACTCGCTACAACCACCTGAAGGGAGGGTGTGGCCAGGTGGGGATCGGCCTCTTCTCTCAGGCAACCAGCAACAGGATGAGAGCACAAAAGCCTTAAACTGCACCAGGGGAAGTTTAGGCTGGACATTAGAAAAAAATTTTTCACTGAAAGCGTGATTAGACTTTGGAATACACTGCCGGGGGAGGTGATGGAGTCGCTGCCCCTGGAGACGTTTAAGGAAAGCCTGGATGTGGCAGCAGTGCTATGGTCTGTTGACAAAACGGTGTTCGGTATATCGGAAGTCTTTTCCAACCCAATTCTGTAATTCTGTCACTGCTCTGCTTGGTGACTGAAGCAGAATAAAGGAAGAGCAACCACAACCCTTCCTTTATCCCTTATCAGAGCCACGTACAGAGCTCCTGCAGTCACGTGCGTCGTACCTCACTGCCAACTGCGGCACTTCTCAAAGCTCATGCCCGCTTATTTTACAGCAACCTTCGGGAAAGGAGGGGGAAGTACGAAAAGAAGGGTTTGGGCGGCTGAAACCACTCAGGGCAGCGCCGAACCCCACACGCCGACACTCCCGAGCGCCCTCCCCGGACCGACCTCGCCCCTGCCCCTGCCCCTGCCCCCGCCGCGCCTGCGCAGACGCCGCCGCGCAAACTGTCCCCGCGCGGCGGTTCGGGGGCGCTGCCGGGGCCGTCC
>VZTD01005953.1:1492851-1565067 GCA_013397725.1 Rhagologus leucostigma
CGCGGGCGCGAGGGGCCGCGCGCCCAACGGCCGCCGCCGCGCGCGCACGCACGCACGCCCTGGCGCCATCTTGCCCTGCCCTGCCATCGTCCCTAGCTCCCGCCCGCTGCTGTCCCCCACATCATCCCGGGAAGGGATAGTCCCAAAAAGAAGGACGGAGCCCCGAGGGTTTTCCCGGGATGTGCGTGCCGGTGAGGCCGCAGCTTCGTGCGCCTGCCGAAGGAGAGCAGGCGGGTTGGCAGGAGCCAGCAGGTGCGGTTGTGGAGCTTCCCGAAGCTGCCCGTTCCTTGGTGCGTGGCGCAGCCCGGGCTGCGTGTGGGACTGCCTGTGTCCTCTGCCCGTACTGCAGCACGGCGCTGGGTTGCGCCAGTGTAACCTTGGGCCGCGCAGGGCTGCGCGGAAAGCTGTGCTTCACATTCTCACCCTGCATCGCACTGCAGCGAGACCTGGATCTGGTCCATGGGAAACCTGTTGTGGAGGAGGGGAAAACAAGTCCTTGGCGTACAGCCCGCGGCCGTTCACTACGGTTATCAGTCGAAGGTGGTGCCAACGCTCAAAGCTTTACTAAAAATATCTTTCAGGGAGTGCAGTTCAAGAGAGAAACAGTTGAAAAAGGCAAGAGGGAAGCCATTTGTGAAGTATTTTGTACTTTATAATCTCCTGAAGAAACCGTGATGATGAAACCGTAAATGTTCTTTCCCTCTTCCTTAAGCCAAGTTTACGTGATTATAATATCAAAGCAAAGAAGCGTCACCTAAAGACTTCAGACATCTGTGGTGAAATGCAGTTGCTTTTTCACTGTTGCTTATGATTTTTAAAATGCAGGTTTCCCATTTATGTCCTCATTACACAGCATTTTTTAGTAGAGTATCTTAGTTAAACAGCATTTAGCATTCTTCAAGGCTGTGGCACAGAGACACTAGGAGAGAACACCTCTTTGGGAATACGTTTGCAGTTCACTGGCTTTTTCCAGTCATGCAGTGTGCACAAGCTTAAGAGTTCTATTCACCCAGTTAGTCCCTGGCTAATCTGCTAAGTTTATGGCACAGCAATGCCAATTTTGTTGTGGGTTGTAAAGACTGTAGGAATGGGTTGAAAACAAAGCAGTTGCTGTGGCCTGAGCCCTTTATTGAAGCAAAGTGGAGCACCCAAGACTTTACCAGTGTTTTGGGAAAGATCTGAAATGAATTAACAAAATTTAAAACAGTAAAGTACCACACAGGACATCAGTGAGAGAGGGCTAGCTCCTTGCCCTGTACCTAAAGGTTATAGTACAGAATTTAATTGTTCTGTGTATAATAGGAAATCTACACAGAATATGGCTTAAATTCGTAGTAAAGGCATCTTTGGGGTTTTAGATACATATTTAGATTTAATAGTTGGAGAGTCTACAGAAACCACTGGCAGTTGTAAGAATAATATATAAGAACAATGTGATTGTTCTGGATATTTTTCAGCATGGGGAAAAGAGGTAAAACAACCTCTTGATGTCCTTTAGGCTCAGTTTCTCTGCGGTTTAAAAAATCCCTTTCATATTCCGTAAAAGATTTGTACGTCTGGGTCTGAAGTAACACCAAGTGAGCCTGCCTGGTCCATCAGTTACTTCATCATTTACCTTTTGTGAGGAAACATAGTGGAGAAAAAGACGTGACTGTGGGAGCAGGAGTTTTTTAAGTGGAAATATTTCTAACAGAAAAGGAAAAGAGGCAGCATATTTTAGGAGTAGCCTGAAGAGGGAGCCATTGGTATGGGAGAAATAGCATCTGAGGCAGAATCACTATTAATCTAAAAAAATTTATACCTGTACCAAAAATTATTAATTTTATTTTGTAATTCTAAGCTGTATTTATTAAATGTGTACAGACATCCCTACATGTAATGTTCTGACTTAGGTATATACAGAATTCTAAAGCTGTGCTGAAATGCGGTTGTTCTGTGTTCTGAAATATTTATGCTAATAAAAATATATTAGAATGCAAGCTGAATAAGTCAATGAGTGATTAAAAAGGATTTAATTAGTTAATAGATCAGTTTATCAGTGGATTGTAAACATAGACTGTATTTGTTTTCTAACAGAATATAACATTAGGAATGATTCTGAAGTTGCTATATATCTACCACACCAAAATACTGATTTCACTAGAAATGTTGCTCATTGTAAGAGTAGTACCAGCTCTTTACTTACCTGTGTAACTTAAAACTCTCCCTACCTTTCCTACTTAATATTCTGTTTGCTCCTGTACAGAAAAACACACACAACTTTGTGAACTACTACCAGAAATCAGACATTTAGCAGGATAAAAGCAGTCATCGTAATACTGCTTACCAACTCTGAATCATGGGTTTTCCCATCAAATTTGTTTAGAAGAAATAACCCCATGACTCGACGATGATCTCATGCGTAGAATGTTGCTGGCAGGGCCTCCAAAGGACACTGTGCTGTCTGTAGGACATCAAGTCATCAACAGTACTGTCCGTAAGGGTTTCTTCACCACCCATGGCTTTTAACAGAGTGGCAAATTCTTGAAGAAAACTTGCATATATCTTTGTTGTGCAGTTCCAACCCCTAAGAAAACACGAAACAGAATAGTTTGGATGTAAACACCAAGAACCGTTTTAGTGTCAATTACCTATGCATGTATATACACATGTATATATACTTTCCCTTTTTTAATGCAAGTTATTGTGCCCATTTGTGAATGTGTGTGATTCAGGAAGCAAAGTGCAATATTCCAGTTTGACTGACCTGCTGCTGCATGCTGTTCAAACTGATGGAGTTTGGTTGAGTCAGTGTTATGATCCAGTTATTAAGATTCTTTGGAAATTCCTCTGCCCGAATTAAGGTGCAAACAAGACTATATGCCAGTCAATAGTAAGGGTTTTATTTGATGGTAAATATGAGAGAGAGAGCGAGAGAGAAAGAAAGAAAGAAGTAGAAAATAGGTGGGGGGGGGAAAGAAGGTGACAGGGACAGAATAAGGAAAATGTCACCACTCCATGGATCCCAACGATGTTCTGTTGATCCTCTCTAGCTGGTCTTCTTGGTGGTGAAGGCCCCCCGAAAGCATAGAACCCGATGGGTTAATACACGCCCAGGCCAGGCAGGAAAGCCCAGGCACCTCCCTGGTGGGGGGGTGTTGCCACGGTCTCTTACAGCAGACTCCAGGTTTGCTGCACCACGTGCAGTCCTGTGGTGCGAGGCTTCAGGAATGGCTCTGGGGGCACTTGGGGGGCCTTTGATGGATTGAGGCCCCGCCTCAGCTGCCTCCCACGTGAATGTCCCGCGGATGCAGCCTTCCCAGGGCTGGGGGTTCCACAGCTGGGCCAGTCTGTGTAAAAGGGAGGATGGGCGTTCACTGCCTCTGAGCAGAGGTTACACCCGAAACCTCCTCCCTCCCGCCTCGTTTCAGGGGGGAGTCTGTGTAAACCTGGCCTCTGTGGGCTGTGGTCTCCCCCACCCCAAACTCGGCCAGGGATGAATCTTAGCACGGCTGCTGGGTTTGGCTTGCATTCTTTTCTTTGTTTACGTGTTTGTTTTTCCCTGGGCCTGAGGCTGATGAAAGAATGGGTTTTCCCTTTATCTAATCTCAGTAGTTTGACTTACAGCCCAAAGTTCTTCAAGGAGGTTTCTGTGGTTGTAGCTTCTTTAAAACTTTATATCAGTGTTTGAGGCATGAACGGCATCCTTGGAGGTATGTAAAGGATGTGTAGATGGGGCACTTAGGGACATGTTGAAGTGATGGACTTGGCAGTGCTGGGTTAATGGTTGGACTCGATAAAGGCCTTTTTTAACAACGGACAGTTTCAATGAACAGTTCTGTGAATCAGCCGTGGTCCTGTGATCGTGGTCTCTCACTTGGCGCTGGTGCACCACTGCTGTGATCCATGGCTCAGCTGGTTCCGCACTGCCTCGGCCGAACGGCAGCCTGGGCAAAACACAGGTGGCTTCTGGCCGGCTCGGCAGTGTCACAGAGGGACCGGGGCACTGCCAGCGCCACACTTGAGCACGGATGGGCTGGCTGAGGCCAGGTGGCTGCAGCTCTAATAGGGATTTGTGGGGAGCTGCCCCTGTGGAGGGAACCATGACAGCATTTCAGTGCCCACTGCCCCTCGTGTCCAAAGGGATGGAGAGCGAGCCGGCACAGCCCCGGCTTGGCCCGCTCCGCAGCCAGGCAGCCACACCAGCTCTAGGAACCAGAGGAGGCGTGGCCGCATCAGGGCACGGCTACACCTTTGTGCCACCGAGGTCACACTGCTTGTGGCACCCACACCTGCTCTTTCATTAAAGGCTGCACCTTCTGACTCACTTCATGTTACCTGCTGGGTTCGCTGCCCAGTTGTGCCAAGGAAATTGTTTGAAATACAAATAGTTACCCATTTTTGCATAAACAAAATGCTCACCCAGTGCTAGGTACCTTTTGTTAAATTTTTTTGTTGTGATATAAAGAACCTTATGCAAGTAAGTAAAAATGTGGTAAAAATTATGTGGTTTCCCAACTTTTCCTGCTATTGTAAGTGCAATATAAATGTTTGAGAAAAATTAGGAGTGCACGTGGGCTTTAATGGAACTCTTAGAAGGGACTTGTTTGAATTTCTTACAATTACATAAAATCTAGGTGAAAAAAAGATTTTTGAGCAGCTTGAAGAGAATACAAGGGTTCTTTGCAATTAAAATACTTTTTTAGGAGTTTAAGTTTACAGGTAGAAGTTACAAGAATTTGCAAAAAGACAAGATAGTGCTTGAAGTTCCCCCTCTTAACAGAAGAGAGGAACAGTGACTGCAAATCCTTTCATTTGGCCCACAAGATGCATCATCCAGGCCTGGTCTTGCCAGTAGTATTGAAGGCTTTCTATTCAGTCTGCAGCACCAAAGCATGGGGGCCATGGATATGTATCTGCATGTGCTCAGAGAGGTATCTTCACAGAGGCACTTGAAGAGTCAGATGTGATCTTGCATCAGATCCTGAATAATCTGAGTTATGCTTCTCTAAATTCAAGTTACAGTCCAAGTGGACTCTGAGGAGTGGTAAGAGAAGTGTATAACATCTATGAGATATAAAAGTCTAGAACAGTAGTCAACCAGCCATCTGCTCAGTGTCACAGTAGCCAACATCTCAAAATGGTCATAGAAAGCAGTTGTGTATAAGCACAAACAATTAAACTGTTTTGCATACACAATACAAAACATGCAGGCAGGAGACCCCACTTATGTCTCTGTGCATGCAGGTTTCTAGATACAAACATCGATATCAATATACCAATAAATCAGATAAGGGTTTTTTTCCATGTTGACAAATAACTAAAGTTACTTGAAGCACACAGGCAGAAATTTTACCTATGGACATTGCCTTTAGGCATTAGTCTTCACGTTGTTCCCTCCAGAAAATCCCATGTTAAGATACACCAGCACCTATAGAGCACTGCAGGTGAATATCGTTTTTCCTGGGCCCATACACTTTTGTGTGCACTTTCTAAGGGCGACTTAGCAAAGGCACCACAGACTGCCATTGCTAGCTTGTTCACCAAGAATGAAGCTAGCACAGCATCCATCGTGGTTTTGTTTGTTTGCTTGTCAGTTTGTTTAAAATGTATCTTTCATTCCACTGTTTTTCAGTAAAAAGTGGACAATATAAATTTTGGTGTCCAGAAGCCCCTAAAAAAGCCAGTTTTAGAAAGGATGTACTTCCAGGATCTTACTGGTCCTTCCACTGTGATGAAATGAAACTTTATCTTTTGAAGTTGTCACTGGAATGTCAGGGCTGCTGCCAAATTGAGGGTGTTAACCCTGCCTATGGAATTTGATACTTGTCAGGAAGGCAATAAATGTACAGGAGACGAGTAAAGCAGTACTAACTCTTGAATTTCTAATTGTAAAAAAAGAGTGATGCAAACTTACGTGAAATTCATACGAGGGCTCTGCCACCACTTGTTTCTTCACACCGGAGGGGTGTATGTCAGGAGTGTGTCATGTTGAATATTTTCCAGTTTCTATTACAGAGGTTTTACAGTTTCAATTCTAAGCTCAGAAAAAAAAAATCGCCTTCAGTTCCACAAATAAAAAGACTACCATGATATTTGAATTATTCTTACAGATCCAAAAAGAAAAAAAAAACCCAAAGAAAAGAAAATTGTAACTGCATCAGAAGAATGGGCAACATGCAATTGGCCAGCACTTCGTGTTATTTCACAGTGAGAGACCATCAAAAAGATTTTGAGACAGGTAGCAACATCAGCATTATCCACACATACATCCACAACATCTGGTTTCATTTAACTACGGATATGTATAAGTCTGTCTGGAGGCCGACTCTGCCAAACCTCCAAGGATTTGGTTTTCTTGTACTGTGGGGTTTTTAATAAAAATTCATTTAATCTTAATAATAATTCATTGCAGTAAAATGAGAGTCATTTATTACCCTGTATTGTCTGTTATGTGCGAGGATGTCCAGCTTGCCAGAATTTACAGCTCTGCCACTGTATAATTAATCTCTTGCAAACTCACAAAGCAAGTTTCTCAAATAGACATATATCTCAAATACAAACATCAAGTCTGGAAGATTATGCATCAATACATCAATACATTAAGATTTAATGTGGCATCAGATCAGAAAATAATATGCAAAAAAAGTATGCTACATGAAATAGAGATTTAATCCTTATTTTTCATCTTCACTAAGTCAACATATTATCCACCTGGCACACGCATCCTAGTCCTGTTAGAACTACATCCACTGAAATAAGAATGTGTAAACTGGTTGCTCTAAAGGAAGAATTTCCTGGTTACTCACTGAAATTCTCAAATGCTCGTCAAGTAAGGAATGTGACCATTTTTCTTTGCTGTCAGGATGCACCTTATGCAGTGTGAACTTTGGAGCTTAAGCAAGGTTTTGTTGGAGTTTTTTCCCCTCCCAAGGGTAAAGTTTCTTAGCAAAAAGAATTCAAATTCCACACCTGTGGAAGTGTGTTTGCACTTTCATTCTTCTATTTAAGTCCACAAAATACACAGACCACAGCTGTTCTTCCTGCCTTGAGGAGTAAGTGAATGTGGCATGTTTCACTCAAAGAACCTGAATGAAATTACATAACAAAATGCAAGCACACTTTCAGATAGTATTTGCAATTTTTAAAACTCTGTGAGAGTGGATGAAGTAACTAGGAACTGTCTCCACTGTCCGCCATCCAAACAACTCATTCCATGTGAGAACCATGTGAGAAAAGCTTTGCTGGAACTGCTGATCCTCCCATTACAACAGACAGTGACTCTTTCACTTACCTCCTTAGAAAGTAGTGGAAATGTCAAAATTACTTCTAAGTGACTTCAAGAAGAAGAGTCACACTGGTTCAGGTTCATAGCTGAAGAAAAAAACATGAAAAGAGGTTTCAAAATTGCATACCACTATGCTTGTGTTGTTAGCATATAATTTTGAATTTCCTGGTCTACTTCTATGTAATCTAACATAGCAGCATTGCAGAAAAACCTTTGCTACGTATTTGTCAAAATTATCTGCAACATGGAGGTGTTCTTCATACACTTCTGAAGAATGCGAGACCACTGAAATATTTGGCAATAGAGCAAAGTAGACAAATATGCACTCTGTTAACAAGGAACTGTTCATATTTTTCCATTCATATATTTGTTTAAAATATTTAATAACACACCTCCTAAAGGGCATGATGTGTCTGCAGCTCCAAATACAGACATACATGGAGTTGGACTCAATGATCCTCATGGGTCCCTTCAAATTCTAGATGCCCTATGATACAAGGTATAAACTTGAAAATCAGTTAAGCCTCACCTTGGAGCAATAAGTATTAAACTTTACATGTGACTTGCACTGGAACGTTCCAGCAGAAACAAGGGAACTCGTTAGTCCTCACTGGCACCAGCCACTGTGGCATGGGCCTCTGTGTCACAGGTAAAGGCACAGTTGCCCAATATTCCCTGTCCAAACATGGACTATGAACATCCTTAACTAGCAAGGCATTTTATAACATTTTGTGAAACAAGCCAAATGTTGTATTCTGAAACTAATAACTAGCAGGAGTCAAACTTCCTGGGAGTAGTGACTGAAAAGGAAAATGGTAACTATGTGAATAAGTCTAATTTCCACTTTCACAGGCTAAGCAGGTGATGACCTGATTAGTTCTCAGTCTCAGGAGGCTGCTCATCTTACTATGCCTTCAGCCCCTGTTGTCAGCATCTTACTCTCCATGATTTTAGCTGACACACTTTTCAGTCTTCTCTTTTGAAACCTTACGTAAGGATTAAAAACTGTGTTTATCTAATATAAAAAAGTGACTTTCACACTTAAACCCCCTGATTTTAAACGGAAATTAAAATGTTCTAATTTATTCTTTCACATTAAAAATCAGTAGAAAAATATGATCCCATTCTTGAGTGTTTGATTCCCTCCAACATGGATGTACAGCCTACAGGAAAAAGGACGATTCTTCCTCTACCAGGGAGATGGGCAGAACTTGACCAGCTATATATAGGCACCTAGTACTGTTAGATGTGCTCTGGGGGCTGTGAAACACTGGCACGGGTTGCCCAGAGAGGTGGCTGGAGGCACTATCCCTGGACACATTCAAGGTCAGCTTGGAAGCAGCTCTGAGCAGCCTCATCTACTTGATCCTGCTCATTGCAGTGGGCTTGGACTAGATGGTTTCCAAAGGCCTCTTCCAGCCCAAACTATTCTATGATTCTATGATCTTTAAGGTCCATTCCAACCTAAACCCTTTTGTGATCCTGTGATCTAAGTCTTGATACCTGTATCAAGCTCTCAGAGATATAGATGCTGCTTTCGGACATCCCCACAACATTGTTTTCCCATTATTCAGTCCTTTGTAAGAAAAAACCTGAATCAGAATGGACAAGATTTTTTTTTTTTTATAATCAATGACTGGATTAGATCTTGCAAGTGTACATATATGTACAGCTACCTACCTGCATATGTAGACACACAAATTGTACATATGATTTCTGTAGTTAGTTGGTCAGGATTTGAGAATATCTAATATGCTCTGGCATGGTATATGGCATATCAGAGTAAGGCTAACAAATAGGAGCAAACTTTAATCCTAGTTCTAGCACTAGTATTGTAGAGTTATCTCTAACTTACTGTGGCAACAAACAGCTGTTAGTGCAACCAAGAAGTAGCAGTTATAGAAATGCTGTACAACAGTACAAACCTTAGAAAAATGCACACTGTTTCTTTTTTCAAAAGGCTGATGAGATGATGCATAATACTAAATAAAAAAATAATTTAAAAAAAGGAAAAGACATGGTGGACACTTGACCTAAGAAGGAAGGAGTAGCTCTCAATACCTCAATACCTCTGTGGGCGGGAGTTGCTTTCCCAGTGCTTTCTTTCTTTCATGGACAGGAGAATCTGAAATTGAAGTTTTATGCTCTTTCTCTCCTCTGGGACTGAAGGAGGCATGGAGATGGTCTGCATAATTCAGTGGCCCCACTGTTTCGCTCACGTGGTTTTAACTTGACAGTAAGTGGCTATTTCAGAGCAGAACCTTATTTCAGTGCACTGCTCTGATAGTGTCTGTGCTTGTAAAATTATGCTCTTTGTTCACTCTATTTTATTTTTCATTCCAAAGAGCAACAGTAAAAAATGCATAAGCCCATCTTCCATTCCATCTTCGTAATGTTGTAGAACACATAGGCAGCATGTATTTTAGTGGTATTTCACAGCAGTTATATTCCTAAAATGCAGCCTCCATCCCTCTTTCATGTAGAAATCTGCCACCTCCATCTCACCACCTTTTCTACTCCTCTGTCAAAAGGGTCATATTTATGAGCAGAGGTTTCCTTCAATTATGTTTTAAACTAATTTGGGGATGGTCCTCTACAGGACTAAAAGTTGAACTTAATGATCCTTGTGGGTCCCTTCTAACTTGGCACATTCTCTGAGTCTGTGTGATTCTGTAATTCGTAAAACCACTGCAAACACAGAGACTGCAGTGGTTTATGTCAATTATACATCTTCAAATACTTCAGCAAAATTCCCTCATGTACCTCTATGGTGCGATAGCTTTTAAGCATGGACGAATCTGCCCTGAGTCCTGTGCAGACACTGGAGTTCTCACCCCTGCAACATTCATTACCATGCTAGTTCCTAAATGCTTTCAACTGGTGAAGGGAACTGAGAGTTCACAGAGAATTCTTCTGCAAGCTGGTGATGTGCAAACCAGAGTCTTCTGGTCTTTGAGGCTTTTGGTCCTTGTCTTGGAGCCCTCTCTCTTGACACGGGCCCTAAAAGTTACACTGCAGTTCTGCAGTCAGCAGTGCCAACAAAAGTAAGAGACTGAGCTGAGTCCTCCTGTTCCCCTGAACACTGTCAGCAGCGAGAGCCAGAATTCTTCCTCAGCTCTTGCAGCTGAACTGTGAGCCTCACAGCCTCAGGTAGGGCTGAAAATGAGTGTTTATTGAGAATGTGATGTGATACCCAAGTACCCTGGATTATTACTGTTCCCAGATCTCTTAAAAGGCCAGCTACTTTTATGCCCTACTCCTATAATTTTCACAGGAGCTACTGAAGATCAGAAGCTTGGTTATGTTTTTTAGTTCAGTCAAAGCTTTTATCCTAATAACTTCCCACATCATCTGTTCATACAAGTTATCTGCAGTACAATATTCCCTTATATAGATTCCACATCCACATCTTTGTTCTTGCAGATTTTTGAAGGGAGGTAGCACGAGAGAAAGGGAAGATCGCAAGTACTTTCTGTAATTTAATTAACGTCATTTTTTTAACAGTAGGGATAACACTACTGGTTCAGTTGGTTTGGTTGTGTGTGAATTAATTATGTTAGAGTAAAAATCACATTTTAAAGTTTAAAGACCTAGATTTGAATTGTGAGCTTTGTGCTGGATGTTTTGCCCAAACAGCAAACAGAGCTCTCAACTAATGTGTTTTCATTTCAAAATATATCATTTGCCTTTGACTTAATTATTAATGTAAACTGATGCTTTAAAACTAATTAAAAAAAATCAGTTGCTAATTGGGTGGAAAAATACCCTTCTGATGACAGACCAGAACAGATGTTTACAAAAACTTCTTTATATTGTATGGAAAGAAAGTCACATGAAGGGAACATTATTTAGTGATTCTTAAAACTGCTCACAGCACAGTAAGAGGAGATTTGGATGAGATGGAAGGCAGAATCCAGACCTGGAAATGTTTATTTATTGTTGCAGTTCTGCTGACCTGGGTGATTATACGCATAAATAGATACTAATAGGCAAGTCTTCACATTGAACTCAACAAGCTGATTTCATTGCATTTCCTATTTAAAGCCTTCTGTGAAGGACAGGGAAGAGATTAATTTGATAGTGTATCTTTCTTCAAAGAATTACGTAAGTCAAATTTTGCATATCGTTAGGAGGAAACTACAGTGTTGTGTATTGCTCATACTCAGGAACTGGAATGTGAGCTAGCAGGATGAAGAGTGATACTACAAAACAGAAATAGAGTCATTTTGATAAAATGGATGTAAAAATTCCCTTTGTCCTGAAGTTTAAAACTAAAACGTATCATGTTCCATTCATCAAGAATGCATTATCCCTAACCCTATTTTATAGCATTAGGGATAAGATCACTTGATTGACCATATCACAAAATGCATGCAGTTTAGTAGTATGCCAAGAAATAGCGTGGCATTTATTTTTTTCCCCACCAATTCACAGCCAGTGAACATGTGATTTATATGTTTAATGTAAGTTAGAACGTTTAAATAAGTGTTTTGCTGATTTTCTTGGTATGGTCTGTCAGTTGATAGTCTCTGTGTGGGAAATTTCATGTAAGGTCTGATGTAGCTTTGATATCTCCAGGAAAAAAGCTGCAAACAATTTGGTTCCTTCAATATAGTTGTGTCTGTGAAAAAGGAAAGAAAGACAATGAAGTCCTGTCGGGCTGTCCTGCTCTTAAAATTAGAAACATAGTTCAGTGAAGTTTTATGAGTCTTCAGAGGAATTTGCAAGATTGGTAACCCCCAAAAATTACCCAGTGCACAGGAATGCTGGACATACTTAATTTGATACTCCTCTGGAAAACTTTTTCCAGGTTTACATCCCCAAATTGCTATTATCTGTAGCCAGTAGCATTGATGTTTTAATGATGGGAGACAAAAAGTAATTTGAGAGTTATTGTAGGATTCTCCAGTTTCCAGAGTTCAGCATGAATTGACTCAGAACCTGCACAAGGGTTCAGGCAACAAACTGAATAGTGGCTTGCCATGGTGCCTCCAACAATGAACACCAGTGGCAAGTTTAAGCTATTTTTTGTATAATTATGCTAGTTTTGGTCCCTGGACTATAAATACATCTTTATAGCTGTTTATACTGAAAACCACCAAAATCCTTACATAACCATGAGTGTCTATGACTGGCACACTTCAAAATAGATGCTGTGACGGAAGAGTGCCCACCTGCGCAATCATCTTTCAGACCAGAGGCAAATTTCATTGCTAGTGAAATGAAAATTGCCAATGTGATGAATTTAAAGACTGAGGAGACACCTCATGAAAAGTGTATAATGTTATGCGATAGAGCGGGAATTTTGCTTTCTGCTTAGCACAGCAATGAGTTTGCTGGAGACAGTAGGTTTGGACTATCCAGTGCACAGCAAAGCTTCCCATCTGGCCATGTTCATTCATGGGTACCAAGGGACTTCAGTTCCCCCCTTCTCCAATAGCAGAAACAGACAAATAAAAGAAACCTGCTTATTTTCTCATTCTGGGAATGCTCCCCATCATCGGCTGCTCCAATCGGGAGCATCATCACGCTTTTCTGTGTTATAGTCTGAAACATTCTGGCAACAGGAACTGTTGAGCCATCGCGAATGAAATCTGGATCTTCTCCAAAAACTGAAATACATGGGAAGAATTAATTAATAAATACATGTAATCCAGGTGTTTTTCTCTGCTACCATATATTTAAGCAAAGAGCTTCTGAGTAGAAATGGGTTTGAGTGTGCAGCCAATTGATTTCACAAATCAGCTCTGCTCTATAAACCTCTGATTTCTTATCAATATGAAAATAAGTAAATGAGGTCTTTTGGCTACTCCTAATAAACATATCAAAATTTAGCAAGGTGTGGAAGAAGTTGATGAGTTGTTCTATCAAAATCAATGAGATTTATAAGGGTGAGTGGCTGCAGCGCTGAATTGGGAAATCTGTCCTATTGTTGAGCACCATGTCTCTGCACACTTGCAAACAGATTAAGAACTGAGAAAAAAAAAAAGAAGAAGGAACACACCTGTTTTTATTGCCCTTCTTGCTGCTTTATATAGTAGATCATTAACATCAGCAAGCCAGGGCTTTGCACCCAAAGGCATAGACACTTTCAGTTTATTTGGACTGTTCCTCTTGGAAAAGACACGCTCCAAGTGTTCCACCACCTGCAGGGAAAATACTTTTCAGTCAAAAGCTTTCATTCTTCTTGCAACTCAAGCTTATATCCACATAAGAGGGAATTAGTTCCCACAGCAGAGGCCAAAGAAAAGGTTTGTCTCTTACCTGTTGTTTCACAACCGAAAGGTCCATGTGGGGGACCTGACGTATTGAGAATTTGCCAATTACTTTTGCTGGAATGACTGTTTTAATTCCTGGTTCATGGAAAGCTCCTTCAATCCCATGAATAGAGAGAGAGGGGTAACGCCACAGGTGTAGGAGTATTTCTTCCTTGAGAAGAAAAATTTTTGAAAATATAAGGGATGATGCTGGAGCCATTCATGACTGATATAAACAAGTCTTTTCCACCCTAAAATTTGTATTTTGAGACCTCTGTATTTTAAAGATGTTTGATTTTTAATTTAAACCCATGCACATGTATTTTCATTTTTAAAAAATCCTACTACTTTCAGTCATAGAAAGATTTGGCTGGTAACGGTTTTTCATGAAAAATAAGAAAAATAGAGCATTGTTTTAAAATATCTTGGAAGTTAATTTTCCTAGTGCAAAGTAGGATCAGAACAACTTCTGATCTGACTGCCTGTTTATCCCAGAACTTGTCACTGGAAAAACCATTCAGCCAGACCCATCCCAGATGATACCAGTGAAGAAATTCTACTAATGAACACTAAATAACACAATAGGAAAGATGATAATTTTCAGTAACCAAGTTTTTCTGGAGAAGATGCAGAGGGGAAATAAAATTATTATGATTATTATTCTAAGGAAAATAGGAGAAATATATAAATTATAAACTAGTCTTCATGCAGAACCTTAGGGCGCTGCTGCTTTCCTTAACTTTTATGAGACTAGACCTTTATCTACACATAAAGTTTACATTAATTCATCCTCATATAGGTAAAGCATCAAGACTCAGATAGTGTAGTTACATTATACCTTTTGCATTACTGATTCTTACAGACTAGCTTTACAGACTAGCTTTAGGTAATTTGGAAGCTTTTTCATGGAAATAAAAGCATCCATGTTAGTAGAATTTACACCAGAATAATTGTGTTAGTGATAAAAAAATTAATCAACTCCTTTCTCCCAGCTGCTTCTCTTGTGCAGAGAGATCTTTCCAAGCCAGCCTTTACCTGCTTTTTTTTTATTTATGATATAACTTTTAATTGCTGGTAAGGAGAGGCTTGTAGCTTTGGATGCTTTTTATGGCAGGCTTGGCAGATATAAAAATCTGTATTAAACAAATAAAAACCACTCAAAACATATCTGCCTAAAGCTGCCTCCCATTATTTCAGAGCTGAATACAACTTCTTTCCTACTATGTAACCTAAATGCAGGCATTTTAATGCATCTTTTATTTGGTTGATTAGGCTTGTGGGGAGAGAAGGGGTAGGCAAAGAAGGGAGAGTTATACTGTTTTCCATTATTCCTTTTCATTGATTATTCACATTTTAGATCACTTTCCCCAGATGCAGTGCCTTACATTTTCAGCAGACTAATTTTATTTACATTTTACTTCTCAGTGCTCCTTTATTTTATTTTGAGCTTGGCATTGAAAATATCTTTCAGTTTGGCTTCCTACATAAATGCTACAAATAAGTGATTTAAATTCTTTCTGCTGAGTATTCATAAAGATTTTATGTTACCTTGGTGCCGTAGAGGAATTTTTTCACACCACAATTATTTCTGTGTTCCTCTAGATCAAATTCAATAGATTCATATAATTTCCTTTCCTCTTCCGTCAGGGCAGCAACACTGTCGTAGATTCCAGGGATCTGAATACGACCTGTGGAATCCACAAGGCTGTCTACAAGATAAGATACAGATATCCGTACAAGTGCAGCCTATTTCTTCCCCGTGGCAATCATAACACCTTTTCCCTTCAACCTAGCTCTTTACCAAATTAGTGAGCCTAAGAACTGTTTGCATCTGTCAAGTTGCGACACCTAACTTGATATATTTGCATATTTATTAAGAAAACCATTGAGCTGCTGTTTGTGTGTCATGTGTGGAGTGTCAGCCCAGCTACTGACATGAAAACATCATCCTACTGAGATACAAATCAGCATTAAAAAGTCAGGTTTCACTACGTGTGTATGCATTAAAGTTGCCTGTAATCCTTAAATGTTCTTAATTGACACATGACTGACATCAGTTTAACATGTCTGAAGTCCCGGCCTTACTGGGGACATTCGCTTCCTCAGCTGCTGCCACCATAGCTGTGTTGAGGTTTGGAAACCTGGGAATCTTGCTTCAATTAGACTTGCCTTACAACAATTAAACGCAGCCCTGACCTTCATTAGGCTGATCACGGGCATCATTCCCCAGCTGCTCCCGAGCAAGAATTTGTGTTATTACCCAGCAGTGCTATCAGGTCCAGCAGCGGCTCATGAATGATGCCTCCAAAAGTTCCAGAGTGAAGGTCCTTGGTGCCACATTCAACCTGTATCAAAACCACTGGTTACATATAAACACTTGCTACCTTATTCTTCTGTGAATGTTTGTTTTCCACAGTGATTGGTGGTTCCAGTTTTTTTAAACAAGTCCACAAATGAACAGAAAATGTTTATCTTTTTCTAAATAATAAATGGAAAACATCATGTCAGGAACAAGCTGCTTTGGCAAAGAGAAGATGGAGCTCTGTTGTCAACACCAGAGAGAGAAATTCAGCTTTCTGTAGCACTTAAACATTTGAGAGCAAGGGTGCCCCTCTGCTCTCTCTTTTGCTTCAGTAAGATTTAAGACATCATACATTAAACATTTGCATATTACTGTTTCTAACACTGGAGAATAAATTCTTCAAGTTGTCTATCCTTTTTATTTAATGCAAAATCATCTTTAAAAAAGGCAAAAATTAATCTTGTTTTATATTAAGAATATATGTCCAACCTTAATTCCAGATTGCAACAAATAAAAATTTATAGGTCTCTTGAATAACAAGGCTTTAGAATAGAGGCATTTGAGTTATTAAATGGGTTCTATTTCCAGACACATTTTCATACTTGGGTTTATCATAAAATATTTTCCTGCAAAGCACTTGTTTATTCTTCTCAAAACCTCATTACATCTAACTGTCTACTAGCAGGGAGAGATCATTTTTGATGTTTTAATAGCATCATTTTTCTTAACCAAGACTTAAAAGAATTGAATCAAGGCTGCCAAGGCTCTTTCGGTTAAAAAAAATTCATTCTTTTTCAGACATAAAGGTTAATGCAGATTTTTCTTTAGTTCTCAAGCTCTTTAATATTTTCTGTGAATTCCTTTTATGCTTCATCAGGAAGCATTTCCAGATGAGAAATTTCTGCTCTTTATTTCACAGTAGCTCACGCTGACTCCTGAATATAGCATGTTTGCTACAGTCAACTTTACTTGCTCCTGCCAATGGTTACAAAAATTTTGTGTGGCTTTTAAACTCAGAGATCCAACCAAACTGAGTCCCTTTAGGCTGATTCATTGTACTAAGCAGTATCTGCTGCAAAAGGGCAAAGCAGCAGAGATGGTTTTGGAGTTGGAGAGTCAGGTGTAGGGACGGTGCTGCACGAGGGTTGATGTGCAGAGGGGAGGATGAGAAGAGACTGGAAGAGTGGCAGGAAAATAATGCATTAGGAAAGGAATCAAGGGGAGAAATGATTGAAGAGAAGTTAATGGAAGTAAATAAGGCTAATTGAACTGAAACGAGGAGGGAAACCTGCAGAAGCCAAAAGGGATGCAGAAGAAAGCTCTGTACTTGTAAATACTGAGCTTTCCTTCAGTTTTTCTCTGCATGCAGATGTAATTACAGCTACATCATTGCTGTCTGTCAGAGGCTCAGCTCAAATGAACCTGTGTCCTTTACCTCCACGAAGAAGCAGGCATTTCCCCGACTCCCATAGGTAAGGGCAGGCTTCTTGTTGCTGAGCCACAGGTTGTCCGAAATTACAATGTAATCAACATCAGAGAAGAAGCTCTGGTTTTCTTCTTCAATTAACTTTTCTAGCCCCAAGGATCCTGCTTCTTCCATGCCTTCAATTACAAACTTGAAGTTCACTGGCATAGCCTATATAAAAATTAGAAAAGTCTGGATAAAAAACAAGCATTTTAAAAAATTTAAAAAAAAAAGCTTTAAAGTTAGCAGCAGACTGGCTTGCTGTACATATTGTGTTAGGAAAAGAAAGATGTAGGATAAGTATGCAGGATATATAGCTTGCTTCAGTAGAAAAGCCAGTGATGGACACATACAAGTTCCCAGAAAAACTTGTTCTTTTCCTCATGTTTTTATCCACTTCTCATTTTTAAAGGAGAATAAGTTATATCTTTTTTTTCTTAGTGTTTTCAGAAAACTTGCTGGAATGTCTCATTAAATGGGCTTTCTCTCAGTGCTATTCAATATTCTAATTGCTTTGGAAATTCTAACTGTAATAGCAATTGCATTTTCACAGAAAATCTCCTGCCCCTTATATTTCCACTGTTACTGCCCATGCAGGAGCCACTGGCTGCGGTTTTCCCAGCGTTGTCTATCACCAGACTTACATGGTGATAAAAACGCTGTCAGAGATTCTACTGTAATTGTCTTTTTAGCACTCATGAATTTGCAAGCCTGCTGGTTGATAAGGATGCATTTCCAAGACTAATTAGGAGAACTTTTATCATGGAATAGCGGGAGTTGAAAATGCTGACTCATCCCATACGGGACATAAATTTCAACTTAGTTTCCTGTTACAATTCATTTTCTCATTAGAGGTTTTAAGATGCTTTCTCTTTTGATTCAATGCTCAGATTAAAGGCAAGAACAAATGTGTAAAATTAAATGAACTTGTGTCATGGATGGGTTCACTGACGGTTCATCAGCTGGCCACAGAAATTTTAGAAACAAACTGTTCATGAATATTGTTTGATGGTCTGTGCTGCTTTCTAGAGAAAGGCTTCAAGTGACAAAAATTTCTTTTTGCTTGCTTGTTAAAACGTCAAGATAGCTATTAGTGATTTGAAAAACTAGAAAGATGTCAGACCCATAACCATAACCACTTACAACTACTGTTTGGGTAAATAATGTGTGTGTTTTCTAGTGCTTAAGAGACACCAAGGTCCATTCAGTACTATAGATGCAAGAAAAACATGTTTTCCAGAAGGTTGTAGGAGGACTTTAAAAAAATTAAGACTGAGTGCTCAATTTGTGCCATGTCATAATGTCATAAAAGAGACACAAAACTGTTTCTCAACATGCTAACAGAATATGTCATGCAAATTCACCTTAAAGGATGATAGTTAACCAAGTTACAAGCTCAGAATTCATGTTCATTTAGCTTTACTTTGGGGATACAACTACTCCAAAATTATTAAATTATTTGGAGATGACTATATTGTAGTAATTTAGGCAAATGTCTGACCTCAGAACTATGTCAGACTCTGAGTGATTGTATTTGTACTTGGTGAATGCACCCATTCAAAGTATTTGCTTTGATAAATCTAATCTGTTGGTGACATAACAGCCCATTCTGGATGAACATTTCTAGATACTTATTCCTTCACACAGACACATAAATTGAAGGTATCTTGCAGGCAGACAAAACCAAAGATCAGCAGAATGTAACAGCAGAGATGAGTCTTCATGAACATTCTGTAATGTCTGTTATTTTACACCATTTTAAAAGCTCTCAAGAGAACAGGGTATCAGAGCTGTGTAATGTATGTAATACATATTGAATGCTTCCCCGTGGGCTTTCCTCTGCAGGGCAATGGCAGAAAGACTGTATTTACATTGCAGACAGACTGTTCAAAACAGAAATGCTCAAAGACAAATTCTTACTGGAGTGGGACCAGTGCCCTAAGTGTTGCATTAGAAATAAGCTAATATTTCAAAGTGTATGTAGTCTGCTGGGACAAAGATGTATCATCTAACTCAGGAACATAAATACATCCCTCCAGAGATACAATAAATAATAACAACAAATAATAGTAAATAATAACAATTAGCAATGATAATAAAGAAGTCCTCATTGATACCTACCAATTTTAAGGCTCTAAATGTTTCCACTGCATTTATCCAAGCTAGGACAGGTCCCTTATTGTCTGTTGCTCCACGCCCATAGAGGTTTCCTTAAAAAGAAAAGAGGAAAGCTTTTAAGCAATTTTTGAATTTTCTCTCATCACTTCAATGTAATTGGCAAATTCCAGTTGCCACAGAAGTTTTAGCAATGTGTCAAGTGTCGAAAGTGTCAGGATCTCACTGGCTCATTTTAAATAAGGTGATGAGTGTTCAGGTGCTTCCCCATGGACTGGTACACTTTTTTTTCCCTTTCCTTCCTTTTATACACATCGTGTTGTGGTTTCTGCTACATGCCAATTTTTGAGCGTCACTTTTCTTCTCAGGAGCTGTTTGTTCATACCAGATATGCCTGAAGAGTTTGCACAATGTGCAGCTTCTGGACACATCATTCAGACCAGGTAACAAGCAGCAAAAACCCTACAGATAAATGCCATGGCAGAAATATGAAGCTACAAGTCTAAGTATGTAATTTCTTTTTCAACTGTACATCATGTACAGTTATCACTGTACATGAAACTGAAATCTGTCCCTGTGTATACACTTCTGTAGCAGTCCCCACTGGATACACTGGGTATACACTGAAATAAGGCAGAAGAATTACACCAGTAAGGCTGTTGGGAATTGATCCCAGATGATGAGAAAGGACAACTTAATGGTTATAGCCTGGGAATCAGGATTTCTGAGGTCTTACTTATCTGCTGACCCTCTATCCGTAACTTTTGTTCCTTCAATCAGCTAGCTGTGCTGGAAGGATAATTACATTAAGGGGGCCTCACATTCTTCTACCACAAATGCTCCTTAGCTCCAGCACGGCAAGTGCAAGCACAAATGTGGCATGAAGCAAGAGCAGGAGGTGCAAGGGAGAATAATGGTTGATGCAAAAATCCTAAAAGAACTTTTAAGCAGAAATGGATTCTCTATGGAATACTCTACAAAGCATCTTTAACCTCACATTGCTCTTTCACATCAAATATTAGGCAGTCACTGAGGGGTCTCACTAGCCACAGTATAATCATCAAAGCTGAAAGCTGCTGGACATGTCCCAAAGATTTCCACAGGAGAAGTCCCCATGCTTTGGTTAAATATACTGGAACCCTTCTCCCAGTCAGAACCTCAGTCATGTATTCAAATAACGATACAAAACTTATGAAAAGATGCACACCATCGATTTCAGTCAGTGTATAGGGGTCAGTGTTCCAGCCATCTTCCTTCTTGGCAGGCTGCACATCCACATGACCATAGAAACATACAGTGGGGTTTTGTGGATCCTTCCCCAGTTCCCCAAGAATCACAGAAGGCAGTGGGAGGACTTGGCCATCAGGCAACTGTGGAGAAAGGTTAAAAAAAGGCAACTAAACAAAACCAAACCTTCTAAAAATTACAAATGTAAAAAAATTCTGGAATTCTCAGTATTGAAAATACTTCTACACTCAATTGACTTCGATCTGATTAGGTCCACAAATCTGACTGAATCCAGTTCTAACCTTGGAACACAAGCCCTATGAGGAACGATTGAGGGAGCTGGGGTTGTTTAGCCTGGAGAAAACGAGTCTCAGAGGTGACCTTATCACCCTCTACAACTTCCTGAAAGGTGGTTGTAGTCAGGCAGGGGTTGGTCGCTTTCTCCAGGCAGCAACTGACAGAACGAGAGGACGCAGTCTTAAGACGCACCAGAGGAAATATAGGTTGGATGTTAGGAAAAAGTTTTTCACGGAAAGCATGATAAAGTACCAGAATGGTCTGCCCGGGGAGATGGTGGAGTCACCGTCCCTGGATGTGTTTAAAAAAAGACTGGATGTGGCACTTGATGCCATGGTTTAGTTGAGGTGTTAGGGCATGGGTTGGACTCGATGATCTTAGAGGTCTCTTCCAACCTGGTGATTCTGTGATTCTGTGGTTCTATTCAGAGAAACTAAGATCTTTCTCCTCAATTGTTTATTTCCTGCTGGACTTCGTAGAGCTCTTCTGACGTTTTATTGTCATAAATGCCCTCCTTACTAAGCTCTCACTTCCCAGCACTGGAGAAGACAGAGGTAGCCTTGTCCTATAGAGTTTATTGTGACACTGAAATAGTCAAAAGCCACACAAATTAATTTGGGGTTTGATTTCACCACAGACAAAGGGCAGGAGGCTTATAACCTCAAATATAGAAACCAAAAAAAGTGTTGCTGGCAGGAGGCAGCAGCTGTGTCAGACTGTCTTAAAACCAGGTTAAGGCTAATCCTCTAATGTGGCTCTGTGCAGAACAGAGCTCGACACGGCCCAATTGCATTGTCTGCAACTATCAAGTGACATAACCTGAAATACTAATTTGTTGCTGTACTGCAGGGTCCTTGTGCCAAGAATCAGAATCCTCACCAGAAGCCTCAGAGAAAAGAAAAGGGAATCACTATTACTGAACTTTTGAATTCCTGTTAGAGGAGAAATGTAACAGCCCAGGGCAGAAAAGAGCCCACAGCTACAGTAAGGTGAGTAAATTAGAGACAAAGGTTTCTCACAGATGAATTCTTCCCTGTTGCTTCCCAACAATCATTAAGAAAATAGGTTGGATCATTTGTCTGAAGCTCTGAAAACCAAAGATGATCGTCTAGGTAGCTAACCCTTTCTGTCTGACACCATTTTCCTTGTAAGAACTACCTCCCTCTTACAGAGTTCAGTGACAAATGATGCATTAATTCTCATGCTTCATTACACACAAGAATGCAAAAACAAGCCCCAGTAAAAAACTCAGTCCTTTTACTTTTGCAAACTGCTTCACTCCAGTTAAAAGCATCAAATTCCCTCCTATGCACAGAACATTAGTTTGCACTTGGATTGTCTGCGTGGCTCCCAGTATGCTCTCAGTTCTCAGACCTGATTTCATCAGGTATCACATAGGTACAAGACTATTAATAAATCTTTATCTGGCTTTCAAAAAAATAGCACTATGCCATAACATACAAGTACATAGCACTGAAAGCAATAGGTAGATCATGTGCAAATATGATGTTTTAAGTCCAAGAATCAGAGAAGCACCTGATGTGACCCCAGGTTTACTAAACTAACAGTGGCTCCCAGTGCTGCAAGTCTGTCCGCTGCCAATGCCATCATTCGCACTACTTCTTTCCTCAGATGTGGCTGAACAGAATCGCTTTCGACAGCCACCCATTCCTTCAGATCCTGCACAGAAAGAAAAGTGCAGTTAGGTGATCCAGAACGTTGTTGTCCTTGTCTCTTGTATCAGAAACCTCACACTGGAAGATGGTTTCCTTTCCGTATCATCATAGCATTATCACGGATGATCTAAGGTTTCAGCATAGAGAGGAATCACTTAGATGTCTCCCCAGGGTTGAGATTCCTGATTTGCTAAACAGGGAGGGTGTTAACACTTAGGCATTCACATTATCAACCCTGGATCTAAAATCCAGTGGAAGAGGGGGTAGACTAGATACTGACTAGTTTGCATTATAGAAATTGCATTATGTACAACTTACCTTGGTGATCCTCATGAGGATTTGAAGTGCTCATAGATTCAAAGCATAGCTGATACTGACTGGACTAATTATGTTTCTGCTTTTCACAGGGGCTGATAAAAACGAAAGCACAAACCAGCATGGGACCAAGATTCCTCTCCTTGTCAAGAGCAAACCTAAAAAAATCAGTTCTGAAGCAAAGACAGAGAGCGAACATCCTATCTGGCTTGCATCTCCCATGCAGGTGCCTCTCGGCTTAGTGGAGCCTCTCTCTGAACACACTCAAAGGATGCCCACAACCATCTCTTTGTGGAAGCCCATGCAAATGCCTCCTTCAATGCAGGGGTCCCCAGCAGTTTGTTCCCTTGCAGCCCTGCTGTGTGAAGTGCATATTGCACTCCTGATGCCAGACATGGAACCCTGCTCATTACCTTTGTGACAAACTCTCCTCTGGCATGCAGAGCTCAGGCCTCTGGGGTACCAGCTCTGTGCTCATCGTTTCACTGCAATATAGCCCCTACCTTGATGAAATCACTTTGATGTGCATCAATGTACTGGAAGATCTCTATCTCCAATGCTGAAGAGGATGAGGAGGACATTACTGCCTTAGAGAGCAGCACAGGGCTGAAATGGATGCTATCTGAAAGTTAAGGATAAAATTCAACATTACAGACATCCTGCAATATACATTTCTTTTCAGCACTAGAAAGCAGAGACATTTACAAAGTGCTGATCTTATTTAAGTCTCATTTAATGTCCTTAAGCCAGGAGAAAGTGTACTCATTTTATCACATAAAATCTTCAATTGACTCATAGTCAAGTTGCTAAAACAAAAAATTGAAATAATGACCAAAGAGTGAACAGCTTTAGTTTCAGCTTTATAAGAAAATTAGGGGTAACATTTTCTAAAGAAACATTTGTTGCATCAGTTTTTCAGTACAGAAACATCAAATTGTATGTTCTGGCCAGACAACCCTGGGGGAAGACTTGCAGACACCAACAACCCAGGGGACTCATCTTTCTTTTTCTTCATTTCCAGAATTATAGAATATCCTGAGATGGAAGGGTTCCACATAGATCATTGAGTCCAAGTCCTGGCCCTGCACAGCACAACTCCAAGAATCACACCATGTGCCTGAGAGCATTGTCCAAATGCTCCTTGAACTCTGTCAGGCTTGGTGCTGTGACCACTTCCCTGGGAAGCCTGTTCCAGTGCCCAAACACCCTCTGAGTGAAGAACCTTTCCCTAATATCCTGCCTAAACCTTCCCTGACATAACTTTAGGCCATTCCCTGGGATCCTGTCATTGGTCATCACAGAGAAGAGATCAGTGTCTGTCCCTCCTCTTCCCCTCGCAAGGAAATTGCAAGACTGCAATGAGGTCTCTCCTCAGCCTCCTCTTCTCCAGGCTGAACAGACCAAGTGACCTCAGCCCCTCCTCATACGGCTTCCCCTCAAGGCCCTTCACCATCTTCATAATCCTGCTTTGGATGCTCTCTAATACTTTCATATCTTTCTTATGCTGTGGCACCCAAAACTGCCCCCTTACTCGAGGTGAGGCCACTCCAGTGCAGAGCAGAGCAGGACAATCCCCTCCCTTGCCCAGCTGCTGATGCTGCACCCCAGGACATGATTTTCCCTCCAGACTGCCAGAAAAAGGGAGAAAAATGGATTCGCTGACACACATTCCATATTTCACACGAATAAGGGAAAACAAGCCTGACACTGGAGAATATTAGAAAACAATAGCTTTTGTGGTGGAATAAGAACAGTGTCAATACTGAAACACTTGATAAGTGCAGAAGTCATTTAGTACTTGAAAACCTCTCTGCCATCTCTTTTTTTACAAGATAAGATTTTAAAGTGTGTTTTTCTTACTCCTGCAGTTTTTCTTTCTTGTTTGCTTGAAGTTGTTGCTGTAGTGTCTTGAATTGGTATTAGCAGAGTAATCCTTGGATGACTAAATACTTGGTTGGGTTAAATTCAGCTGCTGTATCAGGCTGTGATGGGATGGACTCCAAGGTCAAAATCCAATGCTTTTATTCTAAAAATATTCTGGTAACAAAAGGTACAGTTGCAGGTCTATCCATAACTCCTTAACTTTGATGCATTGCTAAGGTGATACGCTATGGTAATATTAATAATTTCAATTATGTTTCTCTGACAGAGAAAAAAGATTGAAAACCCAAGCATGATGAACAAGATGAGGGAAATATTGTTCACTTTGGCTGGAGATCCTGGCTGTATGAAGGATGGGCCCCATTTTCCAACCTTCCCTTAGAAGCAAGGTTACAAGGTTTACTTCGCTTTCTGAAGTGAAGCTTTGAGAAGGCCTCTGACAGTAGATATAATTCCCAGTGTCCAGTTCCTGACATCTCTTGATACTGTAAACACTGGTATTGAAAGAGACCAAATGCTGATTCTACAGGAGAGCGAAGCTGCAAAGCACTGCTATGGAGATGACTTGTTAACCAAGACAAGAAAATCCCACTTTGGACATGGTTTTTAGGATGGAGAGATTAAATTTAGCCATATTATTTAAATGTAGAAATATTTTTTAAATACTAAACCTCAACCTTAAATGATGGGCAAAGTATCATTTTCTTCTCACATTGATTTCTCCATAAAACAGTAAACCCTACCTCCAAAGAGGTGGATCTTATCAACAATCCCCTTCAAGTATTTTCATCACCAGTCACAGCAGCAGCAATTTGTTTCCCTAAAGCAGAAGGGATTATTACAGGAATTTTTGAAGCAAGCATGGAAAAAATCTGGACACTTTAGATGAGACAAAGCAGCTTCTGGGATTTAGCAACAAAGACATGGTAGAGAATGAGGTTTTGATAATTTAGGTTACTGTCACCTGTGGATTGAGCTTCTGCAGATAAGGCTTAAGAGAAGGAATTCTGCAACGAGCACCCTAAACTTAAAACCACCAGTCTGGCTATTTCTTCCAGCCTTGGACTGTGCAAGTGGCTGCAAATATTTGTCAACTGAAGCCCATTTTACAGAGGGCAATAGGAATTAGGAGTGCAGACGGCAGGCATGGTCAGGAGGACTTCCCAGGCTGCACAGGGCAGAGGAGAGAAGACCATGAGTCCCAGACTGCGGTGATGGTAACTGGACCCTGATGAACTGGACTCTGAGTTTCCTGGCACAGAAAAGACACTGTCACTTGCTTGGGCGGTGCCTGGGTAGATACAGGAGAGCATCTGAGCCAATACATTGCAGGTCATGTTCAAAAGGGGCTCAGGGTACGTGGAGATGATCAGCATTAGGTAAAAGCTGAGCATGGAGGCCATTTATATTGTTTGCTTCTCTTTTTGTCGCTGTGTGCTTTTGGGGGACCAGGCAATGGCTCTGCTTGTGCGATGTTGCTCAGTCTCACTTGAGCCAGCAGTGGGTCCCAGGAGAGCAAAGTTTACCTTCAGGCTAGTCCTTTTGACAGATACAGCGTATTCCACCTGGAAGCTGGGTCTCTGTTGAGATCCAGTTATTGAGGTTCTTAGAAGTGCCTCTGCCCAAATTAAGGTGCAAACGAGACCATATGCCAGTGACAATAGTCAGGGTTTTATCTGATGAGAGGTAGAGGGAGAGAAAAGGAGAGACAAGAAGAAAAAGAAAATAAGTGGGGGGAGGGAAAGAAGGTGACAGGGACAGAATAAGGAAAATATCACCACACCGTGGATCCCAACGATGTTCTGTTGATCCTCTCTAGCTGGTCTTCTTGGTGGTGAGGGTCCCCCCAAAAGCATAGAATCTGATGGGTTAATACATGCCCAGGCCAGGCAGGAAAGCCCAGGCACCTCCCTGGTGGGGGGTGTTGCCACGGTCTCTTACAGCAGACTCCAGGTTTGCTGCACCACGTGCAGTCCTGTGGTGCGAGGCTTCAGGAATGGCTCTGGGGGCACTTGGGGGGCCTTTGATGGATTGAGGCACCGCCTCAGCTGCCTCCCACGTGAATGTCCCGCGGATGCAGCCTTCCCAGGGCTGGGGGTTCCACAGCTGGGCCAGTCTGTGTAAAAGGGAGGATGGGCGTTCACTGCCTCTGAGCAGAGGTTACACCCGAAACCTCCTCCCCCCCGCCTCGTTTCAGGTGGCAGGGATGAATCTTAGCAAGGCTGCTGGGTTTGGCTCGCATTCTTTTCTTTGTTTACGTGTTTGTTTTTCCCTGGGCCTGAGGTTGATGAAAGAATGGGTTTTCCCTTTATCTAGTCTCAGTAGTTTGACTTACAGCCCAAAGTTCTTCAAGGAGGTTTCTGTGGTTGTAGCTTCTTTAAAACTTTATATCAGTGTTTGAGGCATGAACTATTTTCAGTCTCTGACAGTCTCGTGGAGAGGAGCTTGTTCCCACGTGAGCTAAGGAGAGGATGGGACCACTCTGGGTGAATTTGTGAGGGGTTCCAGAAAAGTACAAGGCACTGTACCCCCAGAAAAAAGTGATAGGAATAGGAATTGTATAGGGAGCATTCATCCAAAGGTGGGATGAAACCTAGTTTTCCCACGGTCAAGAGATCCCAGGATTTCAATCAGATGTTCATCTAGAGAGACATCATGGCCATTATCGTCATTTACCACAAAGCCTGCTGGATGCCTCAGTTTCACATGTATTTCACTCATTTTTCTGCCTTGCTATTTCCAAACCTCAATTTGGAAAACATTTACAGCAGACGCAACTGAATGCACCCTCATTTAACCTTACTGTAGAAAACCAGACAGGCTTCTCAGGTTCACTTATGTACAAAATAGATCTTTTGGTTATGCCACACTTGAACAAGGAGGATCATAGCAGAGGTCAGAACATGGTTGCTAAAGTCACCAAGCTCATGCAATGGATTTAAATATCAATGTCTCCATCACATGATATTTCCCCTCCTTCTATTCAAATATTCGATATTGCTGAATTCTATGCATTTTCACTCTAAAAAAAAAGAGTGTATTTTTATATATAGTTGACACCTTATGATGACTGGAATGAACACATACCTTTTAATGTCAGAATCACAAAAGGGCTGCTTGCTTTTACAGAGGATGTGTGCTGTGGTGCTGGTATCTTTTTCTTTTTGTCTTGGTTACGTGCAAACGACCTGGAAAGATGCAGACAAGAGACGTATGTCTTCGTCATGTTTCATTAGCATTTAACTGTTTAAGAAAATGAAACAAGGAAGCTAAAATGCTGTGAAGGAAAAAAAAACCCAACCAACCAAGCAAAATATCCTAGGGATATTTGGAATTATTCTGTGATATTTTCGAAACAGATCAAACTTCAAGAAAAGACCATAGAATATCACAAAAATACTTCCTTTCATAAACAAAAGTAAGGAACAGTGGCAAAGTTTGGAAAACGAATGTGAGGAGATACCGAGTAGCAGAATGCACAAAATATTAATAATTCAAACAAGAAATTAGGTAGCAGCTATGTTTTGCTGTAGTAGAGGGAAGGAGGGAGGGGAGTAGCTGGTGGAACTTCATGTTAATGCACTACTAATACACAGACAATGCTGCTCAGGAGTGTTTGGATTGCAACTGGAAAAGCTTGTGTCGAAAAGGGAGTCAGTTTAATAAAGCTGTAGAAAGATTTCAGGCAAGGCTGAAATATCTCAGTGTCATGAGGAGGGGAAAAATGATTTGAAAGGTTGATAAAGTCGGGGGGGATATCAAACAAAGACTTCAGTGTTCAATGTCAAGTGTATTTTATTTGATGTCATTTTAAGGAGCAGTTGCTGCTCTACAGAAAAATGTAGTATGCCTATTTTTAGAAATAATACATGACAGTCAGTTGTGCACTTTCTCTTCCTTCCTTAGTAGTAAGAACATTTTGTCTTGCTTCCTCCCATCTCATTAAGCACTGTTAAAAGAATACTTAGTGTTCTTCTGCAGTGATTTAACAAGAAATCCAAGTTGATTCTTTAACTAGGATGATTCTTTGGTAAAATATCAACTAAACTTACAAACATTTGAGAAGCAGCTCCTGAATGTGCTTTGAATGCCTCCTTGTCTCTCCTGAAGCGTGTGCTTCATGCGGTTCCCTCCCTGCGACGCAGTGTTTCAGGTGTGTGCAGGGAGGAGGGTGCCAATGAAAACTGAACATTGGGTTGCAACCACCCCAGAGAAAAACAAAGTCAGGACTCATCTGGTTTGCAAACAACATAAAGTACATTTGACATGAAAGGAGATAAAGATGTTTATGGCAGTATGTGGAGGGCTGTGAGCCCTTGGTGCAGGAGCCCTCTGCACTCCCTTGGAGGAGAGAGGCTTGAGTGCCAAAAGAAACTCCCCAAACATAAACAACCTTCAGACTTGCAACCTTCAGGAAGCAACTCTTCATGTGACCTCGGGTCAGGGTGAGCTCCCAACATGCCTTGTTTCTTTATGGTAATGGCCAGTACCCCATTGGCTAATTGATTTCTACCCCACCCCCTGCCTTTCCCATAAAAGAGCCTCTGCTTCTGGCCCTGAGTCATGGCAGCACCTGTCCCTCGTGTCCCCTTTGCAGGTTGGTTGGACAATAAAGGAACCGCCATACAAGGCCCCTGTTTCTCTGTCCCCGAGTCGGCCTTGGGTGATTTCACAAAGAGCTGAACCACAAGAGCGGGAATCACTTGTAGCTGAGAAATTGCTACACTTGCTGAAATCACCTGTCGCTCGGGGAGGCCTGCCAGTGCCCCCTGGTCATGGCATACCGGTGCTGATGAGCACCGGACCCCCTGCGACAGCAGTAGGTACTAATTTACTAATCAGTGGTGGACTCCATTGAAAGGAACATTTCCTCTAAGCAATCACCATCCAGGAAGATAACTGAGATAATGGGGTTATTTTTTAACTTCCCTAACAATATTCACTGATAAGTGGCATACCTTTGGTGGAAGCAGGCAATCAAGCCACAGTCACCGCTCCAACTGAGTAGGTGCAACCCTTGGAGGAAGAGGATGACAACTCTTCATGTGGCAGTTCTCAAGCCCAGCCTTGACCATGTGCAGCTGCTGTTGTCTTAATGACCAGAAGCTGCAGAGGTCCAGACACCTGCAGGGAAAGGAAGGCCAGCTCACAGCACCTGACTGCATTTGAAGGTTATTAAAGAAGTATCATCCAAATCAATAGACTGTGTAGCAGCAATGAATATATCTGGTGGGAAGCATAGGTAAGGTCTGCACTTGCTGGCAGGTGACACTGCAATGCCCAGTGCTATTTCCAGCAGTCAGCTCTTAAAGTGTTGCAGTGTGAGTTGCCTGAATGGTGTTTTGGAGAACGGCAATGACCAGCCCTGCCCGTGCTCAAGCCAATCCTTTAGTGAAAAAAGTGAGACTCTGTTTATCAGTTCTGTTTTGCTGTAGTACAGATGATATTTAAAAAGAAAGTCCTTATCTCTAGGTGCTCCTCTTTGCAGCTGCCTTTGTTGCTGATGATGAAACCCTGAACTGGAAAGGTCTCCTCTTCCACCTGCAGAACAGGAACATTTAATCTTGGTTTACTGGTAAATTCTGCAGTTAATGAAGAGATAATTTTAAGTTAAAGATTAATTTTTGGTTAAGATGCTCACTTCTGCCTCTCTATCGTGTGATAATCAAAGCGGGATAGCCAAATCAATAACACGTTAAGTCATGAGAAATTTTCCTATCTCCTTTTCCTCCTGGAAGTCCAATATCCCAGCAGGAATCCCACTGCCAGAAAGGACTTTAGCATTGCTGATAAGTGTTACTGCTTTACAGTAGTATGTTGGAAGACTGAGAGAAAAGAGGTGGATTTTGCTTTGATTTGAAAAGTGGAAAAGAAAAGGATACATTTCTGTTAAGACAAAGCCTTTCTCCCAGGAAGTAGCATTGCCCTTTGCACCCAGTACGGAGGAGTAATTCGCTATTTACCTATGAAAATTTTCTGCTCACTGGTTTGCAATAAGATAAACATGAGCATAAAAATATTCTTCCTGGAAAGATAGGTCTGCTGGCTCTTGCTCTTTTCATGGCAAAAAGGTTTGTAGGAAAACACTGGGATGTGCAGTACTTGTACTTAGATGTGGATAGCCTCACCATCTTCTTGCTGCCAGTTCTCCATTGCAGAAGGGAGAACTCCTGAACTTGTAGTAAATGTTAGGTGCTTGAGTCTGCATACAAATTTTACCCTTAAAGTCCTCTGCCCATTTTGAAAGAATCTCTATTGACATGGTCAAATTCAGTAATAAGCAAGATAAGGTAATAAGTAATAAGAGAAGTCCAGGTCCTGTCTCAGAGCCTTACAAAGACCTTTTTCTTTTTTCAGGTACTTGTTCTTCACTTGATTAATGTGTAAAAACTTGTTTGCAAATGAAATGCAAAATTTGGGGGGAAATAAAATGTTTACTTGCATTTATTTGAAATAATTCTATTTTTACATGAATTCTGCCTCTATTTACCCTAGCTTTAAATGTTTCACACTGGAGTTATTCCTGAATTAGAACAGTACAAGTGAGATTAAAAATAGCTCTACTATATCTAGTAGATCCATTCAACTATTTGTTTATTTATCACATAATACTACTGAGGAACTATGCTATCGTGGAAAAAAAAGCTATTATTACTTTACAGCTTAGTATTTCATTACTAATTGCCCCTTATTTTATAACCTATAACTTGGAACAAGGTTTAAGGTCCACAATATAAGAGATTTATTTTGTTATGGCCTTTATTCCATTCATGGGATATCATAAATACTGCCAACATGGTTTAGAAGGATTTGTAAATGTAGGCAGGTTTATCTATTTAATAAAAACACTCTTTGATGGTAGGCTTATTAACTACAAGAAATGAAAGAACCAACTCGAATAGTCTGGTTGAGCATCCACTTTGGGACACAGTAAGTGTTTAAGCAGGATGAAATAGACTGATTAAAGGAAAATCAGAGCAGAACTAAAACAATAGGACAAAGGGGGGAAAAAAATCACTGGCTTTTTTTCTCTTGTGTTTTGAAAATGTAAACAGTGTAGGGCAGAGACGGTCTCCTACTTCATGTTTCTATTACTGCCTCAGGGCAGAGTGTAACACCCTCACTTGGTTACAAAGTGATGGTACCTTCACTTCATTGGCACTTCAGCAGAATTAGCATGCTTTAATTGTTACCTTAATTAATAGGGTGTCTTAAATAATTACAATCTGAAGTTTGGGTAAGCAAATATGTAAGAAATACGCTGTTAGGAGCAATATTTCACTGACAGAGAAATGATATGATGGTTTTCAATGCTACCCATCACTCAAAAGCAACTACCTCTAGTTCAAGCCAGCTATTTTTCATTTCTTGGAAGTGTATTGCAGAAAAGCAGGAATGGTATTGTGTCATAATCAGTGGTACCTGGTTATTATTGCAGCCTACTGTCATTTCTCGATATACTCCCTTAATATAACTTATCATTACATCCCAGAATTACTGGTGTGGAATGGAGAGGCCCTTTCACACAATTCCCCCAATCTCTCTCCCCTACAGATATTTCTACCTCCCTGTTCAGCAGCAGCAGCAAGCCCTTCCACCCTCTTCGCTCCTTCCCACTTCACACTGCGGTTAGAAGAGTATTTCCCAGCCACCATCCTTCAAGATAATCACAGCGATGCCAAAACACAAGTTAAGCAACACTGTCCACTGTGAGAGCTTGTCAACAGTGGAGTGAGACTGTGCTGGCAGAGAGAAAAAGATCCCCAAAACCCTGAATCAGTAGTTGTTACCTGGATGTCGATAATCACCACCTGGATATGTCAGTGGAAGGAGATTGATTTAGAAAAGGCTCCCTTACCCAGGCAGGAGGTGCTTCACGAGGCTCGTTGGCTGCAGGCTGTCCTCTGTATGGAGCAATGATGCTCAGCACCTCCCAGGAGCAGGACCACAAAGATTTGAGGTACTCTGTGGAGGAAGAGCAGTAACACGGAGCCTTCTCACCCCCTGGTGGCTCATTCAGCAACCTCTCTGTACCCAGAGCTCCAAGCATGCAGGCTTTAAGTGATAAGAGAAACAAACAAGTTCTTTTCCAGTGCCAATTCCAGTGCACTGCTCTGAGTCCTGAGACAGGAGACTGTCCAATTTTTCCAAAAGCACCATTGTAAATTCATTTACAATTTTGCTTAGTGATTAAGCAAAATATTTTCAGATATTAATCACACTTAAATGATGGCAAGAGGTTATTCCCATCTTGATATCCTTCAGACAGCTTTTGTCAGCCAAATATCATCAGTGTTCCTTAGGGATGATTAATACTCTCCTTGTAGGTGAGGCTTTTATCCAGCTGATAACTCATAGTCATTCCCAAAAAGACACATCAGAGACTGGCTTTTTGGGCTCACAGAGTAAAGCTGACACTGACCGTGCAGCACTTTGTCTTTGCAGCTCTTCATACGGCCTCCTTCCAACTTTCTGTGAGGTCCAGGAATTGGCAGAGTCAGGGCACGAGTCACTGAGGTGGTGCTGTGCATGGTGTCCTTCAAGGCACATGTCTGGAGCACTACAAAGTTAACTCAGTTTGACACTTCGCTGACTTCTGCATCTCAGCTGGGTGTCCCAGGAGCCACAGGCTCTGAAGAGAGGCTTAGGAGTATTTTTCCATTGCAGTCCTCCTGTCATTGAAGTGTATTTGGGAGAAGGCCAAGGCAAGCAGAGGTTCTTCTCCTGACAAACACAAGCTCTTTTAAGCTTAAATGCAGAAAAAACATAGCTTAAATATAAGCTTTCTTAAATATCTGAAACATAAAAGAACCCACTGTTTTTACATATGTGGATATATATATACACACAATAGCGTTGCCTCTTGCTGGCAGATGTTACCATTGCAAAACTTTTGTGACTGTGACCTCCTTAAGGAGGAGCGTGAGCTGTTTCAGAGCACGTCTCTTCTCTCAAAGTGCCACTGCCTGCAACAAAGGGTCAAGCACCTTCCTCAGGAGCCCAAAGGAAATGCCCATTGAACCAGGCTCTGCACCACTCACCCGTTGTATACCTCGTGCCAGCCATGGGCCGTTTTGTGAAAAATGCGACATCCTCTCAACAAAAACAGAGACAGATAATTACAAGACTGGAGCGTTTGGTTAGAAAACCGGTTCATATCTGGAAATCTTAATTAAACACCTGCACACAGGTGCTGAGCCTGCTAACAACTGAGGTAGATGCACAACTAGTGAACGAGATCTTTAACTGAGTTGCTATAAACTTAATTACAACTTCTCTGGAAAGTAGTTCCCTACTCATTCCACTCTTTCTCTACAGACAGTATTTTTGCTCTCTTTGTTACAGTCTTTTCAAGCAGACAAGTTTCTCATATATTCAAAGGCCTTTCAACAAAACTGTAGCATGTGCTTTGACATGGCTTAAAAGGCAATGACGGCTTTTCATTTTCAGTACTATAGAAATCCCAACGTTTAGAACTAATTTTTTTTTTATAGCTCCTAACTTCTAAGAACATGACAGTTCTGCAAATCACTGGTTTGGATATAAGACACTAATCCCACACACTGAGTGCCTAAATCCTTATTTAAATTATGAAATTTTGGTTGAAATATTTGAGATAGTTCATGAAGATGCATAAAGTTTGTATCCCCTCATGAAGATGCATAAAGTTTGTATCCCCTCACTCGCTGCACTTCAGGGGGAATTAAGTTTTACTGTAAACTAAAATAGAGAAACAGGAGAAGTCCCATGACAATATTTAAAAATGCATTTAAGTCATTAGCTTTGAAATGTCAAGTGCACAAACAGCTGTTAGAACAGCAGTTGCACCACGTGTCCTCATGCCTGGAAGCCAAACTTTAAGGGGAGCACAGCTTGACCAGAAAGAAAAGCATCTTCTCCCCCTTTGCAACAATCTATGTACCCTTTCCTGCAAGATGGGAGAAGGAAAGGCTGGGGAGGGGACGCTGTATTGCCTGGGTGTGTGCTTGAGTCGTGAGACTCTTGGTGCTCCAGAGGAGCAACACTATCACTGGCTTTAGTTTCAGCCATTTTTAGTGAGCGTTTCCTCATCAGACCCCTAAAATACAAGGTTCTCATTACCTGCCTTTGAGAGAAGGTGCTGGGCTGTGCACACCATGCTGGGTTGAGCTTTAGGGCAGCCCTCAGCTTGCTGCCTTGGCTTGCAGAGCTGGTGTTAGCAAGGAACCATATCCAGTGCATTGCTACAGGCACTGCTCCAAGCTCCCCAAACATTCCAAAGACTCATTCCAAACTGATCATCATCCAAAGCCCTCCCTAGTACCAGAGTGCTATTGAACAGCCTAAACAAACAGCTCCAGGTTTTCAAACTCTGACTCTTAACCACAAGCCTCACCAGTCTGACACACCCATTGCTTTTGCTTCTCATTCATTTGTGCAGCCCCACTATATTCTTTGGCTGTTTCCTCTGTGCTGGACAGACATAGTCAGTGGTAGAGCTGGATACCCTTCAATCACACAGTCATTTAGGTTGGAAAAGATCTTTAAGTTAAGTTCAACTGTAAATCTCAATCTGTGACATGCAATTGCATAGAAACTACCCATAAAGAAACACTCAAAATTTAGACATAGCATTTTTTTCACTTCTTCTCTATGTGGAAAACCCACAATATCTGTGTTCTTTTGCTATGCCTCCTTATCAGAATACAAAAAAGGAAAAAATTAGCCTTCTTTTTATTTCTTATGCCAGAAGTCAATATCTTAGATTACAGAAAAGCACACAGGAACCAAAAAACATATTCTGATGTCCCCTTCCTTTCTCATGGTGCCTTTCCTCATTAAGGCTATGGAGTTTAGGATAGTTTGTTTTCATGTTAATACCTCCAGGGAAACCGGCTGGGCAAGGTTATTCCCACAACAAAAAGCTACCTGAGGAACATACACAACCCCACACATATGTAATTTAGTACAGGAGACCAAATATAATGCCATCATAAAATGGACCCAATTTCTGTCACGTTTAGAGAAGTACAAATGTGTTTATAATGTCAGCCTTAGTTTCTCCACTTGCAACAAGTCTGCTTTTACCTATCTGATCGTTCACTACTAGGGTAAAGTTTTTACTGAAAATATTGCTAGAGGCAGCACATATGTCCATTTCCAAAGCAGAAATTACATTAAGAACTCATATTGAAAAATCTAACTCTGGAACATGATAGATTTAAAGAGTCCAAACCATCCATTTAGTACCTTGTGAGCGATCTCAGCTGGATACAAAGGTGTCAGAGATGTCAGATCCTTCATCTTTGTGCAGCCTTCCCAGCCACAAGTAAACACATCTTTTATCTACCTAGACTTGCTCTATTTTGCCTCAGAGGGGAGTAAATGCTCTGTGGAGGTATTAGAAAGATAAGGCATCTCACATAGTTGAGGCTTTAGATGAACTCTGCAAGTAAAAGAAAAAAATAAAAGAGTGCTTTTTTTTCCCCTCATAAATAGTTTTCAAAGAGCCACATTTCAAGAAAAAAAAAAAAGCCTGAAGTAGTGTGACTGATTGCTTTTGAATTATCTCAGCATGGTGTCATCTTATCTGAAGTTTTCATTTGTTCCTATGACTAGTAATTGGGCCCTAAACCAACTAGCAGATTTAGCAGGATCAAGCTCTCAAATTCAGAGCACTGCAAAAACACAAAGAGAATTTTTGATCTTTAAACTGAAAGATAAATGGATGTTATCCATGTGACATGTGACACTTCAAGTACTGAAATAAGGGGGATGGGGACCAGGCTTTTTGGTATTTGGTGTGTTCCTGTGCTAACAGTAAGATCTAAGTCACTCTTTGCTTCTGCCATCTTGAAAACTCCGAATATTGATACATCTGTGAAAAATGAGTGACAGATCAAGCTTGTAAGTTGATGCATCATTTGCCAATATACTTGTCTTTCCTGAAGTAACCAATTCTCCCTAATCACAGACGACAAAAGAGGCTTTTATACCATTTTGCTGTTTGTTAGTTTTGGGTTGCAGATTAACTTGATAGGTTTAAAGGACTCAGCGTGACATATTAATTTCTATCAACAGAGATAAGATTATATTTGGAACAGACTGATTGCAATCTGTAATTTTGCATTATAATCTTATGCAAAGTGTGTGAAATTAAAATTTACCATCTTGTTCTATTATAAAGCAAGTAAGTTTCTGAATATTTCACAATTTGAATTCACCACCTCCTCTACTTCTGATTTAGACCCAAACTTAAAGAAGCAGCCTCTCAGGTTCACAGACCCCTTTGTCATTTTATCAACCAAATTCTTTCTATTTAGCAATAGAAAATAAGACTAATAGTGTTCCAGAATGATTATTATTTTTGATGGACATAGACTCTAGTAATTCAAATTCAAAAGCAAACAGGTGCATATATCTAAGTTTACGAAGAGATTACCAAGCACTTCTGGATGTATTAGCCTTACTTCTGCGTTGATGTCTATGAATACGAGTGGGTGAAAAGATAGCTGTATTACAGACTGTGTGCTAGTGAAAAAAATAGTATTTTCCTGTTTGAGCCCTCTTTTTAATTTTTAGTGCTAAGTCTAATTATATTCAGAATCTTTCTTCTACGTCTGTAAGGACTGCTGGCCTATTAGTGGCAGGGAATGTGTCATTAAAACTTTCTTCCATATAAATCAAATTACTGGAAGAAGCTAGATGAGTATTTATTACTGAGGCACTCTCAGCTCCCTCTAATGAGGTCAGAGAAGCTGAACTTATTTTACATTTGGAACAGATAATGCTAATCAGCTGCTACTGAGCACAGCTTCAAGGTGACTGCTGTGTCCCAGTAAATCTGTGTCATAATTGCACGTAGATAGATGTGGTACTACAGCACATTAAGAAAATGAAATGTATCTTCTTAATTATTAATATTTTATGTTGATGACTCAATTACCTGTCATATCCTATAGGAACACTTTCACAGAGTGGGCAATGTAATACAGCATAGCTTTCTATTAATTTAATACTCAGTTAATCTGGTGCTCCCATTTTCCATGGGAAAAAAACCCACCCAGATGTGTTTGCTACATTTTCATGTATTTCTATTTTAAACCAGTCAATGCATGAATTTATCTGCAGTTAAAAACAAAATTTTACTATCCCATTTCTCAAATCCCTTCGTCAAAACTCCTATGAATTTAAAAAAAATTATTTCTGAACTGGTCCCTAGGTATTTAAATTTCATCTATGAGTGTCAGACAGCTCCAAGGAAAGCTTCCAAAAATTATATGCAGTTCTACAAACTTTAAATTCATAACCAGCCAAATTCCATTAAATATCATTTCCAGATCAGTGCAAAGGAACATTAGCAGACTAAAGGCTGGAAGCTAATGAATTCTGGCTCTCCATTCTCCAGGAACGTGTATTTATACATTCACTTATACCTCTCTCATGAAGCCCTTTAGTTCATTTCAGAGACCTGCTCTCTACCTGTGTCTCTCCCAAGCCTGTCCACATTCAAGATATCTTTATACTGAAATTCTGTTGCCAGGCAACAGAATTGGTAGCCCCTGCGTGCCTCAGCTCCTGATGCAGTCTTCCCCGTTCTTGATTTGTATTCCTGAATCCATCTGGTCAGAATTAAAACTGCCTTAAAATAATCACAAGCAGCACTGCCTCTCCTTGTACAAAAGTTTAGGATATGGTTGGCAACACATTACAGGATATTTTGGAAATATTAACAAGACTCAAAGTTGTGCAGAAATAAATCTTTTGCTGTCTTTGTATTAATTCTCTGTTTGACAACCAGCTCCTAAAAATGACATGCAGACTCTACGGTATTTTGAATTTCTATTGTGTTCTTTCAGCTTTGAACTACAGTCCTTCAGCTAAGTGTTCAACACAATACAAAAACCTAAAGAGATATGCCTGGAACCATTTCCAAGTGTCTTTTGTCCAATGCTTTTAACTTCTGGCATTTCCACAAATTAAAAAGTACTATGTTCCAGTGGATTTGCAGATATAGCTGCTCTTCTGCCCAAATTTTCACTGGTTGCTATTCACTCAAATAGTAAAGAGGCTAAGGGAGAGGAATTTGGATACAAAAAGTTACCTTCTCCTAATCTATTTAGTTTTATTATAATGCTATGCCAACTTCCAAAAACTGAAAACTATTGCAGAGGCAACTACAGAGTAAAATTGAAGGCCATTGCCTCCTAGCAGCTCCTATGTTAGAATTAGAACTACATTTTTTATACAAAAAGCAGAAGAGACTCAATCCAGTCAACCTGTAACTATCACATTATACAGTGAAAGCCTGGTAGTATTCCTAGGAAACTTCACGGGTTTCCCTTGCAGGATTAGTTCTCCTCATGTGAATGACTGGGAAAAATAGGGGTAGGGGAGCAGAAACAGCAGCAATAGCAGAGAATATGTGAGGCAGCAAAGGGCAGGACTTCTGTACTCTGCATGTACTATTAAAAATCCATTAAAAGAAACATAATTTTTGTGTTTAAAAGGTTTCTAATGATGCACTGCTAAACAGTTGATAATGGAAGAGAAAAAGGTGTCAACCCATTACTAATACAGCAAGATATTATCAAAGGCTTATTTATAAATAAATAAATAGATATTTTACATCATTCTAGTTTTCAAAGTCTTTCGCAGCCATGGTACTACTTTAGCGCTTAGTTTAGTTATCTTGTTGCTTTCTACAAGTCTAAGGAAGAGTTTAATAGGTATTCTTGAAATTAGGCAGCAGAACCTCAAAATTCTACCCAGAAACATTTAAAACAGTCCAAGACAACACAGCATTTATTTTCAAATATAACCTTGACTCCAGTACTCACTACATCAACATTAAATCCACTAAGTACTTCAGAAACATCATATTGAATTTCATCACATATCGTAGCATCTATCTTGGAATTCAGGAATTGGCTACAATTTTGCATAGATTAACAGCTCATATTTGCAATTCCATTAACTTACTCTGTTCAAAATAGCAAGGAAACAGTCCCCCAAAGATCCACCTTTACATTAATACATTTAGCATTTTTAGGCATGTTTTTTTATATACACATAGGCAGTAACAGCAGCCTTCAAATGACCCTACCTTAAAAACTATTCATACACATTGCTTATGAACACTTCAACCTTATTAAGGCTCTTTCAGTACAGACCAGTGGACTGTGATTGACGACTGTGGGGCACACAGTTTCACAAGCAACAGCCAACACAGAAAGGTCTCTATAAGATTTTCTGAGAATCTAATAACTGAACATACTTCATTTTCAAATATTTTGGCATTTTGTGCAGTGTTGCAATAGCGTGAGGAATTTACTCTGGCTGGACTCCAAGTGGCCACCAAAACTGCTCTATCACTCCATTCCTCACCTGGATAGGGGAGAGAAAATATAATGAAAGGTTCATGGGCCGAAGTAAGGGCAGGGAGAGATCTCTCGTCAGGTACCGTCATGGGCAAAACAGACTCAACTTGGAGAAATTAATTTATTACCAATCAAATCATAGTTGGATAATGAGAAATAAAACCAATCTATAGAACATCTTCCGCCACCCCTCCCTCCTTCCCAGGCTTAACTTTATTCCCAATTCTCTACTTCCTTTACCCCAGAGGTGCAGACAGTCAGTACATCACATGTTGTATCTCCACAGGCTGCAGGGGTACAGTCTGTCTTACCATGGGCTGCAGAGGAATCTCAGCTCTGGCACCTTGAGCACCCTCCTCCCCCTCCATCACTGACCTTGGTGTCTGCAGGGCTGTTTCTGTCATGCATTCTCACTCCTCTCTTCTCTGGCTGAAATTACTTCTGTGCAGTAACTTTTTTCCCTTCTTAATTATGTTGTCCTAAAGACGCTACCACCGTCAGTGATGGGCTCAGCCTTGGCCAGTGGCGCGTCTGTCTTGGAGCTGTCTGGCATTGGCTCTGTTGGATGTGGGGGAAGCTTCTGGCAGCTTCTCACAGAAGCCACCCCCGTAGCCCTGCCTGACCAGAACCTTCCACACAAACCCAGCACATACAGACAGCCTGAAGAGTAAGTACATGGTGGTTATCCCACTGGAATTATACAGGACAGCTGACAAAAAAAAAGCTGCTCAACTGTGTTTGTTATTGCATTTTTCAGTCTAAAGGGCAGAAACATATGAGGCCCATGAGCTGCCTCCATGATTGAGAAGAACAAGCCTGCACAGAGAGGAGAAGAACACTGCATTCTGCTGCTTGAGCATCAGCATGCTTATTTCATTGGCATGCATGTTAAGTTTTCCTCAAGGAATCTCAGAATCACTAAGGGTATGCAAAATTAATAGAAAGATGAATATTTAAAAGTATTAGAAAAACATGTCTCAGCATTCAGGGCTTGTCATAACCTAACCTCATGAAGTAAAATGGTACGATCAAGCTAGCAAGGGGCTAGAACCAAAATTACCCACTAAACTTTCCTGTGTAGCCTAAGAAGATTGTCTGAAGAGAGATTTAAATCCCCTGCATAACTTTATTAATTATCAGGAGGGCAATTTATTCAAATTGACTCCTCATGATGTAAATGCATATTTAACACATGAATCTATTATATTTTAATTGAATGAGTTCAGATAACACTGAAAAAATGGTAATGTTTTTGAGCTAGTAGTTTAACAGAATGAACAAACGGGAATACTTTATCTAGATTAACTCTGTTATCTCCACTCTTCACGTTGCTTCAAGGTCAAGATCACAAAGCTGAATCTCTTCAAGTTTTGATTTAGTTAGTGCATCCAAACTCATTATGCTAAACCAAAGTCTGTTTTGCAAGTTAAAAACTGTTTCAAATTAGGAAACATTGTGCTCCATGAGCCTAAAATGGATTGCAGCATAGTTAAAAATCAGGGCTATGTTTTATATGTGCATGCTTGTGCCAAACCGGCACACCCAGAACACAAAAAAAATAAAGAAAAATCACATTTTAAATGGCACTTAGGGCTTATTTAGGGATAATAGCTTGTAATAACTCCAGCTGCTCTTTTAAGTGCATATGCCATATCAAGATGCATTGTCATGGATTTTGCTAAGACACAAGAAATGTAGTGAGCAATGCAGCCACGAGTCTGCATTCTCAGTTTTACAGTAGTTGCACCCTAAGAAGAAGTAGCTGTAAAATCCATATTGTAGATCTTTCTCCATTCTTGGAGTGGGAGAACTGGCAGTACAAGCAAACTAGACTTGCTGGCAGCCACATGCGACTGACCAAGAGATGTCCCAGTTTGAAACTCAACAGGTAAAGTGATGCTGTGAAGTTCTGTGTGGGAAATGCTAAGTGGCCTTTGCACACCCAGCAGACAGGGATGTCAGGGTGTAACATCACTGTGCTTCACTGATGCATTTTGGTTTTCATTATCAACTCACACTTTGTCATGTCAAACACTTCCGTGTTGTACAACAATGCTGTTATTCAAACAACTGGGGCTAAGCAAACTCTTCACACCATGCCACAAGCATTCACGAATGCAGCAAGCCAGCTCTCTGCAACTAGAAGTCTTCAAGGAGCCAGGTCTGAAGCACACAGCCTACAGAAATAAGCTGGTACCAATAGTCCCCTTCTTTCTGCCTGCCTTGTTCACTGAGGCCAAATACTACGCTTTTGTGGTCACCTTCTGCAGGGACAAGAGAGGTTACAGCTAAAGCAAAGCCCTGTTGTAGCAAGCTAACAGATACTGATGATTTCTGAATTTAAAATTATTCATCTAAACAAATCCAAAGTACCATTAAATCTCATTAAGTACTGATTACTTGAGCAGCCTACTCTTGTGGGCTTAAATACACCCCTGCATGTTTGGGGCAAAGTCTCATTTTAATCTCTTTTTCACAGGGTCTTGGCACTGTCCTCACACCAAAATATTTCTGCTGCATATTCAATAGTATCTGCTTCTTAGCCTTTTCTACAAACCCCTTGACACCCCTTCTTCTGTTGGGGCCCCCTTCACAGCTCTGCCACTGTGTACTTACTCAGCAAATGTAGGATCTGATACAGTGTCTTCAGTGCACAGCTTCAGCAGATTAACTGATTCTCAAGAAATTTGTTCCAAATGCAATAGGACAAGTACACGTGGTTTCTGAACATAGCTCACAATATAATTCATAAGCATTAACTCCCCAGTGTTTGTGTTCAGTGCTCCCAAGTACTGACACAGAATGGTCTGACTGTACCCCAGCTGCAAGTGCAAGGGTTACTGGTACCAAATTATCTCCAGCCACCAACTCCAATGACAAACCAAAAAATCCAAAATGAACTTCAGTGAGACTGGAAGGCTCCCTAGCCCAACATCTCTCCGCTGTTAAGTCTCCAGACCAAGCAACAGTGAAAACCAGATAAAAAAGACATTCCTGCCCTCTGCCCCTCAAGGGAGGAATCATCCCATGCTGCTGACCTACATCAGGACACAAGACTCTACCATGCTCTGGGAGCAAAGCACCATCACTTGAAATACTTACCTACTTTAGGCTGCCAGTGCTGGTCGGGTAATTCAGAAACAGTAAATAAACCCAATCCAAGCTCAGATCAGCAAACACTTAAGAGGTTTGTTTTTTCTGGGTTTTTTAACATAATAACAAAAGTGTTGCAGTTTAATGTATCCAGTAGACAGCTTGAAGTCGGATGTCAGTAGTAGATGCAACTACTACTGTAGTAGTTCTCTCCCTGCTTATGCCTACAAATTCCATTCACTCCCTTGCAGCAGTATCAATTATGCTACAGTGTGATGATCTGATTTTCAGAGCCAAAATAAAACATTTTGAGCTTGTTTTCTCTTGGGAGAGCTGGATTTTGCAACACCTGCTTCAAGTCAGCAAGTTCTTTTGGAGCCAGAGCCCAGGAACAAAAATTTGGATTCCCACAACATATAGTCCTGTGTAGCCATGTTGCTCATCTGCCTCTATAGCCACAGAAGTGTCCCTCCCAAGTTCCTAATGTTGCTTTCCCACCCAAGTCATTACTTAAACCTTAGAGACCAAGAGCCAAACTACAGCATGATTATTTATTATTATTTTTCAGTAGTACAAAGGCAGCTTTACAAAAACGGCCAGTAGTCACTACCACAGTGAAATTTGTTACAACCTGATTCCCTGTAAATAGACACCTGCAGGCAGGCATAAACTGCAAGAGACAAACCGCTATTCCAAATCACTCAGCAGACACAGATGTCTCACTACAGCTTGAACACATTCCAGTGTAGCCCCATAATCTTGACTGCTTGTTTCCAGGACATTCCCAGGAATAAAAACCTTAAATTGGCTGGAAGTTCCACCACTGCTGTGGCTGCTTTAACTGCTGAGAGTAAAGAACTCCTCTTGCTTTACAGGAAAAGTAGATGAATACAGCAAATTGAAGTGATACAGAGGGGACCAAGATGCAGTTCAGGACTGCTGACCAGTTAAGGAATAGTCTGTTCATTCAAAGTAAGCATTTAAAGAAGTATTTTTGGTGTAACATGTTCTTTGTCAAGTGGAACTGCCCGCTTCCCTCTCCCCCACCAAAGCAGTGGAGTGTTGGTAGAAAAGGGGAGCCATGTAAGACTTGGTAATTGATGACATTTTGCAAGAAAATTCAGACTTCTGATCCATAAACCAGAAGGTGAGGTGTCTAACTTAGTCCTTCAGCTGGGAAACTTCATAGAGGTATGCACCAAGCATCTTCACCCCCTGGATGTAGTTGTACCTGCAAAGAAGACGGTTTCCTTTAGCAGTGTCTTCACTGAGCTGTATTTCTAGCAGATGTCCTTTTTGCAAAACCCACACATCAGTCCTATGCACATGACAAACTCTACAGGAATTGCTGCTGTAGGCAACAGGCACTACTCCCCAAACCCCTACATCTCCCCTGGCAAGACAAACACCATCCTGGGGGGAGAGGGTAGCCAACCGTAGAGACCAAAGTATAAAAGCTGTTTCTCGTTTCAAGTGTATCCATCTAGAAATCAAGATTCAGCTACAAACTAGTTACCCAACCAGTCAGTCATTCTCTGCTGGGGAGGATGGCTCTTTGCCACCCAGAGAATTAAACAAAAGCAGGAGCTCAGTTCTTAGTGTTTTTCATAATACATGCCAAGACCCACAGTAAACTCACCCCAGCACAGGAATAAATACTCTCTTACCTATTTAGCTTTTCATTTTGAGAGTGGGCACCATCATCTGCAGCTCCAACAGGAAGCAGCATGACATTCTTGCCTGTGGCTTCTTGAAAAGTAAGGGTAACAGGAATGCTTCCTCCCTCCCTTGTCAGGTCTGGTTCAACTCCAAAAACTAGAAAAGTGGTACTCTAGTCAGTTTGGAATTTATATTTTTTCCAACAAGTCCTTACTTAAGCCACCAAGTACCCATCTGTACCAGGTGCTGGCCAAATCAGCCAGACTGCAAAGGCCATAGAACTGTGGAGCTTCCCCCCACAGTTGTAGCACTGGAGTATTGCCACTGTCAGTTCAGTCCCACACCAATACTTCGTCTGAAAGCCTCTTTGTACTCCAGCACAAGTTAGATTTGCTCTAGCTGCCCTATATAATCTAGCAAAACTGATTAGAGGGGTGCGGTGATGACCAAACTTCATCAAATTTGGCTAAGCAGGTGATCTGAACCAATAGTCTCATCCTTATGCAAAAGCAACACCATACCAACAAACTTGTCCCAGAACAGTAGAAATGAATTTGATATCCAGAATCTTTCCTTCCTGCACCTCAGATTTCAGTTTAAAGATTGCACATGACATGCTTCCTTACTTAGTGAGCCAAAGTTATTAGATGTGAGTGCAAACCCCTCAATATTCAGCAAACCTCCTCAGTGTTTCTTCAGGTGCTGGAAGAAGAGCTTTTATAATACTACCAATGCCAAGTGAAAAATCCACTGACCTGTCTTCATGGCCCTCCTACCAGCCATATAGTGGGGATGGTTGAAGTCTGACACCCAGGGTTTTCCACCATGGCCTAAGTACACTTTGAATTTGTTGGGACTCCGCAGCTCCGCAAACTTTTTGTTCAAGTAGTCTTCAACCTGTAAGAAAGATTGAATGATCTTATTTACTGTTAGCATTTGTATGAGCACTGGCAAAGTTCATATTGTAAAAACCTCTTAGGGACTTGCAGGTCACTACAACTATGCAGCAATACTTTTCCTATTGCTCTTATTTCACAGTATTCCAATGATTCTCTGCTCCGAAGTCAGACTATCTTCTTTAGGCAAATTAACAGTATGTGGTAGAACAATTAGCCAGTAGGTCAAACACTGCTGCTTTTGAATATGCATTTCTGGCAGTCCAAGTGCCCTTCAATTAAGTTAGCATTTACTCCTAAGCCCTTTTGAGTTTACAGAAGCTGGATAATCAGACTACTGCAGTCCACTGGGGCACCACGCAGGATTCCCTCAGTTATCTCATGTTGAGGTGCAGTACAGGGAAGATGGTAGGAAAGCAAATGAACAGAACTGCTTTAGAAAACAGAAAAACTCTTCCCCCAAGGCAAGGTGAACAGAAATTTAGAGGCACTAGTTTGGATAGCAGCAATTCATCTCAACATACATTCTTTGTGACTTCTTCAGGAGTCATGTTTGGCACAAGTCTGATTGAGAACTTGCCAATCACTTTCCTAGGAATCACAGTCTTGGCACCAGAGGCTGAGAAGGCTCCTTCAATTCCATGGAGAGACAAGGAAGGGTATCTCCACCTGTGCATAAGGATCTCTCTCTGCAGACGCAAAGAGAAAGATGCAAAGTTACATGAAGTCTGACAGAGTTCCCTAAACTAAATAGTTCTTCAATCTAATAAAGAATTTGCAAGAAATAGTGCTTTTTCCCATGGGGAAATGCAGCTCACTGAAGACCACTCAGAAGCTGTTACTCATATTAAGCACACATTTTGATACAACAGCTGGGCTCTCAGCACCTTAAGAGACTCAGTAGTTCTACTTTGGCTCTCTCCTAGCTCTGTGGAACTTACAGGACATGACCAGTCTGCTTCTGCTAAGGACACAAGCACCATTTATAAGGTGCTCAAGCACTGTTTGTAGGGAGCATTGAAGGCTTTAGTTCCCACAGCCTTAGGACAGGCAGGTACCTTCATCACAGAGCCACTGCTTAAGTTCACGTTTTCTGAAAGCCTCACCACTGCTCAGACTGAGGCTCACAGTGTTCTTTTCTTTATATCATCAGCTGTGTTAAAAAGCCTGAACTCCCAGCTGATTAAGTTGACCACCACTGCCTTCCAGGTACACTTCTGGCATTTCCTGCCTGTTGCCTTGGACACAGCTGTTCCACACACTGATCCTGAATTCAATGCAGCTGTTGAGTTGTCCTGTGCAGACACAGGTACAGTGTCTCATGCCTGAACTTCACTGCAGAAATGCAGGAGACTTAGAAATTGTGTCCTTTTTGTTACAAGTTTGTTTTTTTTCAGGTACAACCAGCCTCCAATCTTTTCTCAAAGCAAATGTAACTGTCACAGTTCAAATCTCTCAAGCACATTTGCTTCTCACCTAGAAGTTACAGCACTCTCTCCTCTCTCCTTAGCCCTAAAACCCTTCTTACTGGTATGCAGCTTACAAGTCCCTTAGCTGGAATTTCAGTCAAGCCAAGACTGAACAGCTTCAGTTCAGTACCACAAAGAACATCTTTCCAGCTCCTCCTTATAGCCAAGCTATAATTCATCCACTACTTTAAAGGACAAGGCTAAACAAGGAAGTCTGTGTGCTCCCAGTTGATATAAACCTGAGAATGTAAAGAAAAAGTTGAGGATATAAACTGCTACTTATACCTATTTGAGTTAGGTTTGAAGTCTCTTCCTGACAGTACTAGGACAGAAGACAGACCTGCACATGTAAACTTGCCTTTTACAACACCTGTGTCTGCTTTTTATGACAGGAGATGTATTTACATCTAGGGTTTTAAAATGAGTATGTAATGCCTGTACCTTGTAAGATTCAACCCTGTTAAAAGCATTCATTTGGAGAGTTCCCAGGGTGAAGATTTAACTTTAGACATGAGTTTATTGAGCTTGAGACTGTTCAAAGATTTCGGCTGCCTAGTTCACGATTACAAAACAGTCCTTGTTTGCCAGGTCTAGGAAGATGTTCAGCATGTCAGCCTTAAATTCAGCACAGCTAGGTTTCAAGCTGTTTTCTCACCTAATGGGCAATCATCTCTGAGCAACTACTTTATTTCTGATAACCCACTGAAATTCCTACAGATGTAGAAAATCAAATGTTTTGTGTAGATTGTCATCTGACCCCTAGAAAGCTGCCAACATTCTTATCTAGCATTAAAAGGATGGCACTAGATAAAGTTTTGTTCAAGTTTCACATGCTACTTATACAGAGTACGGAGCAAATTTAAAGTTGTCAAGACTGCTTGGGTTAAACATGGGATAACCTAGACTAAGTTTTGAAGCACCTAACACTAGCAGTTCCTCTGCAAAGTGTTAAGTGTGCAGTCAACCATACAGTAAGCAAAATTATCTTCAAGGCATTCTCACCATTTTGAAGACACCAGATGAATCCTCTGTCTAATAAATTACTTGGTAACTACACACACATCCACAGAAGCTTGTTTCTGTCTCCTACTAATACAGACAGCTTGCTCTAGACAGGGTAGAGAAGGAGTGCAGCACACCTTTGCATCATGCAGGAGTCTTGTTGCTCCTACATCTTTTGCATATTCTGTCAAGTCAAAGTCAATCTTCTCATATAATGCCAGCTCCTCATCAGTAACAGGTGCCACTGCTTCATTAACACCTGGGATGAGGATTTTCCCTTTCTTGTCTACAAGAGAACCTGTAAACAAGAAGTACCTAATATCAGTATTCAACCAGAAGATACAATATGTCATTGCTGGGAACACTTTCCTTGGGAAACAGAAGTCTTGGCCTTTTGAAAACTCTGTAAATGTAATGAAATTCAGACTTCTATTTCCCAGAGCATGCACCACTGAGCATGGAAGACACTTAAAAGAATTTGCCTCCATCCAAAATGTGCACTCGCTTGCTACTGTATTTAATTCTACTGCTACGTTTGGCTGGCTGAAGGTAGGATTCCCAAAGACTTCAGTATCACATCCACAGCAGAGTTTGAGAAGACAACTGATTTAGTTAACATGCAAATTTGAAGCAAGATTTTAGGGAAAGCTAAGAGTAGATAGACAACTTCTTGGCAAGACTTTCACCACATTTCTGTATCTAAGGCATTAGTTTTGCATACCTGGCAAGCACCATTTCACTGGTCACTGCTTTGCTACTGCAAACAGTCCTTAGCAACTCCCTCACTGCAAACTCAGTCACACTTTGATGGTTCTTGCTCCCATTTTAAATGCATTCAGTGAAACCTGTTTTTCTTACCCATTAGAGCAATGAGATCTGTCATGGCCTCATGTACTGAACCACCATAAACTCCAGAGTGAAGGTCTTTGTCACAACATTCCACCTGATTGAAGTGAATGAAGATTCAGGTCAATTTTTAGCACAAAGATACTGCCATGTAGGGAGGAGACTAGAACAGCCAAAGCCCAGCTAGAACTTGATCTGGCCAAGGGTCACAAGTGTCCCCATCATTTGCTGAAAGCAGAGGGTAGTGTAGTGACAGGGAAAAGGCAGAGGTACCTAATGCCATCTTTACCTCAGTCTTCAGTATCAAGACCAGTTGCCCTCAGGATGCCCAGCTCCCTGAGCTGGAAGTTGGTGATGGGGAGATGAGGGAAGCCCATAATCCATGAGGAGATGGTTAGCGACCTGCTATGCCAACTAGCCACCCAACAGTCTATGGGCCCAGACAGGCTGCACCCCACACCAGAGTATTGAGGGAACTGGAAAAAGAACTTGTCAAACCACTCTCAATCATGGACCAGCAGTTCTGGTTAACTGGAGAAGTTCCAGCTGACTGGAAAACCACAAATGTGACACCCATCATAAGAAGGGTCCATGTGCTATGAGAATCCCTTCAGTGAAGGTGCTGGCTTATCTTGCTTCACCCACCCACCCAAGTATCAAATAGGATAGCAATAAAAAGATGTTCAGACAATTAGGGAAAAACATTCCACATAAGTAGCCAGTTTCACCTTTTCTTGAAAAAAGCTACTGGCATGAAAAGGTTTGAGCTACCACTCTTCTCCAGTGCAAAATTCGGTTTAATAATACTGGATTTGCAGTGTATATCAGCACTTACCTCTATGAAGTAGTAGCAGATACCTCTCAAACCATAAGTGATACAAGGCTTCTTCTTGCCTAGCCAGTAGTTGTCAGAAATGCAAACATAATCCACATCTTTAAAGAAAGCATCTCGCTGAGCAAAAATCAGCTCATCAAGGCCTTCAGATCCTGATTCTTCCATACCCTCTAGGCAAAACCTAATATTTACTGGAAACTCCTTTGAAATGAAAAGAACAGGTTAAGCACGTGAAAACACTTGACTCCTTCAGCAATCAGTAATTTCCATCTGTCATGTTCAAAGCAGAAGAACAGACACAGGTAAAATAGTTCCATGACAGTGGAATTTGTTAATTACACACAAAACGGTTTAAAGTTTGGACTGTGCTTATGTTGAGGGCACTTACACCACCCTTCATTTGATAGAATACCAACTCTTCAAAAAAGTCATAAAAACTTAGTGTGGGAGCACAGCAGAAATCTGTTGCCACAGGTAAGCCACCAGGCTAGGAAAACTAACATAAACCACAGGAATTGCATGCCACAGTAGGAACAGAGCTACCCTGCATATCCAGTCTAGCATATTCTATATACCTAGACAGCAACTGAGAACTGGTTATTCCTCTCAAAAGTGATAGGAACTTGTCTTGCAAGATAAAGCAAACACCCCAAGCTATTTCTGACTGCACATTTTCTTTAACAGAAATAAACAAAGCTCCCAGTTTTGGTGTTACTAAGTTAATCTCCTCTTAGAGCTCAGTGGCAGTGAGACATTAAGCTTTGATAAAGGCCAAACTAATTTGACATCCTTACATGATAGTGATCACACTTGATTATTCCTCCTGCTCCACATGCTTGCATATGTATTTTCCTTCCTACATATTTCATTAAAGGAAAATGGTTAAAAGTGCAACCCAAGCATCTGTAAGACTAACTTGTCAGCAAGTCAACCATACTAGGAAATCACGGAATTTACAGGACTATTGCATCACTCCTCCAATCAGCTGAATAAACAGGCTTCCCTCACAAGGGTTTGTGGCATGGATAACATTTACTGCTAGACTCAGCTGTGTGTGAAAAAGCAGAATATGTTTTGGGCACATACCTGGTTAGTTTGTTGATACGCCTCCAAGGCATTCAGCCAGGCAAGCACTGGACCTTTGTCATCTGTTGATCCTCTCCCATACAACTTTCCTGTAGAAACAAGATACAAATTAACCAATGAAGAAAAAAATTAGTATGAAGTTTCATCTCTTGCCTACAGGAGAACATTTTTTTTTGATAACTTTTTTAAGCCTACTTGTATAAAAACTTTCATTTCTGATTCTTCGTAAGTAGCAGTTTCACATCCTGCTTCACATACCCTTGCAAGTGGGATAGGTACAGGACTGCAATAGCTCTCCCACTTACAGAGCTACCCCACCTCTTCCCCCAGCTGTTCCCTTGCTAGGAGTTTAATATAAGCCTGGAAAAGATGTAACTGCCTTATCCTTCACAATAATACAATTTTCTACAAACACCTAACTGTATAGAAACAAGTTCCCTCCTTTTAATAGAAATTTATCAGGTATTAGCTTCAGTTCAACAACTGTGTTTGAAGAGTAAGAATTTAGTAGCTAGTGACAAGTCACTTCTCTGGATTCTCCAGATAAAAGTGGATCTCCTTAGAAATGAATTTAGTCAAAGACAAGTTTCACAGGCCACAGGGAATTCCCAGAAAATGTAGCACATGGGTTTACAGCAGAGGCAGTTATCAGTGCAACTCAGCTGTGGCCACAACCCCTCAGCACCCCACGTAACCAGTGACAGAACTGGCCAGACAGCTTGCAAAGGTAAAGAGCCATTGGTGAATGACTCCTGCATGGCCAGGCTGCACAGACACAAGCCACAGCCTGAGGCAAGTCTAGGTCTTGCAGGCAGATGAGATAACCCAATTTAGTAACTTGGACTCTACTGCCTATGACTAAGTGCCCAAGCAGAAGTACTAGTTAGCACAGATACTCCTTTCTCTGGCAATCATTAATGCTTATGCAACACGAGTGGTTAATGTCCTTCTATTGATATGGCCTTTGACACTAACACTGAGAAAGTGAAACAAAGAAGAAGCTGTGGGTAGCACCAGCTTTAAATAGAAAAGGAAGTTTTAGACTTCTTGACCACTGGCAATGCTGTTTCAACAGGAGATACTGCACCATTTCTTATGTGAGAGGGACAAGTTCTGGGGCACTACCTCTGCTAAAGAGCTTCTGTAGTACTCATAGTAGCACAGTTAAACACAAGGCAGCCCAAGGAGGCTGCTGTGCCACTCCTGTCTCCAGGCATAAAGAAGTTCTGTTGTGTGTTTTTTCTCAGTAATGGTTCAAAATTCCTGCAGTCTGACATGACCTTACAGGCTTCAAGCCGTGAACAGCACAAGAAATTAGTTCTAAAAAGCTCTCTGGCAACAAACCAGCACCATGGAAAGCAGCAGTTAAGATTGTGCTGTAGCTAGAAGGAAGCAAACACGCAAATTACAGCCTAGACTATCAGAAAAGGAAACAATCTCAAGAGCAGCTGAAATTTTGCAACTCCACTTTACCATTTCCCCACCTGCACATTTTTACATCAACAGTGTCAAACAAACACCCATTCCAGTTCTTACTCTCCTTTCCCCTTTCAATGGCACAGCTTTGGAACAGTTGAGGAATACCACGCTTGTTACAGAAGTGTTCATCAGTTTGTGAAGCCCACTGCTCTTACCATCTCTTTCTACCAGCGTGAAGGGCTCGCTATCCCAGCCATCCTCTAATGCTGCTGGCTGAACATCCAGGTGACCATATACACACACCGTCTTTTTGCAGGGATCTGTGCCCAGTGTTCCCAGAACAATTGGTGGTAGGGGGATCTCTGATCCATCAGGCAGCTAGAAATAGAAGGACAAAAGTTTTATTAAAATGTGGAATGTCAGAGGGACATGTTTTTATCAGATACACAAATTACTTTAATACTATGGAAGTTACAAGAGTAGGGACACAGACAGCTAAACAAAACTAATCTACTTAAACCAATTGCCAGAAGCAGGGTGCCAAAGAAGGCATGATGGCATCATGCCAATCAGGTTCCTGACAAGTCCCAGAACAGTCAAAATGTTCCAAGCTACTTAGAACTGATAGCTTTAAACTACCAATCCTGCATCAGATTATAGCAGAGCAAGATGACTGCATGCCAAACTGCCATATCTAATGCTGACCTAAGCATAAGTGATAAACTCCATTCAATATTGCATTCTGTGCTGCTCATCACTGCACTTTCATCCGGTCCACAGTATAGCTTTCTGGACAAAAGTTTCCTGACAGTGGCATCACTGGGTGTAACATGTGCCTACCCTCAAATGAGATCAGCATAACAGATGTATTTCTCTGTACCAGCCTACATTGTTAAGCTAAGGGCAGGGTAGTGCTGATAAACTCGGTTCAGGAGTTCAAGAGCTGAACTTGGCTTAATCCCTTGGAATACCCCATAAGCAATTATCACATGCTATTCCCAGTCAGCAAGTATTTCCCTTCCTGTGAAAATGTACTACTACACACTGTTCAGCAGATCAAGATCAGCTTTGACTTTTTGCTTATATGGGTTCCAAGCTCCAATTTTTTTATCAGCAGGTTACATGGTCCTTGGCCAGCTGCAGCTCTACATGATTAAAGCACTACTGCAAGAATTTACAATAATCAATACACAACAAACTGCTATGCAGCAGTAAAGCAACTTTGATCTGACAAGTTCAGTTGCTTTACATTGTCCCTCACATATATAGCAGCAACATACATAATACACTGACTAGCTCTCTCTATACATAATATAAAACTGAACACTGAAGGTAACCCTTGCACATGGATTAAAGTTCTCTAAATAAAAATATTACATATAAAACTCTAAAATCAGTTCTTGTTACAAAAAAGTTACAGTGATGAAAAGAACAACTTTGTGCCTGAATTAACTGAAACACTTCTGATGAGGTTTTAGGCTGCAGGTAGTAGCAGAGCTACTAGAATTAACCTACAGATTCCCTCCCAAGTCAGCTGTTTTCCTGCTCGAACCTGTAGCTACAAACAAGTGTAATCCAGTTGCCAAAAGCAAGAACTGCTCAGAAGGTTCCCATAAACACAGATTTCACTCAGCAGTCTTTCACACCAATTACAAGGACAACCTCTTAGAACTAGCCAACATTCTAATACAAGATTTTTGATGCCACTACCCCAATCATAGTCTAACAATTTTGGTATGGGTCCTACTCTGAGGTAGTGGCTAGGCACTTCAAAGGAGGTGCATATCAAGTGGATAGTTCCTTAGGATGAGATTATCATTCTCACAAGCACATACATTTTGCTGGGGGGAAAAAGCAGTCTGGCTAGCTAAAAATAAGGAGGGAAGTCATTCTTTTAATGATACTTTTGTATCTTGTAAGAGAGCAATGCAATCCAGTGACAAATGCAACACTTCTGAAGGAGCCCAGAAGTCTTTCAGAAGACCTACTGAAACTTCAGTCAGTATCTTTATAGTCTATGGGTCTAATGACCAATATCAGACTGTTGTTAAAAATGTCTAGCATTTTTGTTTGCATGTGCTCTGTTCATGTTAAGTTCAAAAAGTATTTAAAGCACATTTAATACAGTCTAAATTTAATTCCACATCCTTAACTGAGTCTCAAGGTTTACTATTAACAAAGGTTTTTAACAGAAAGTTCAGACTGTGTGGCAGGAAAGACATTATTCTACACCCCAACAGGCTACTGCCTTTTTTCCCCTAAGCTGACATGGAGATGCTCACATACCTTTTGTTTCCCAATATCCATAAGTTTGGTTGTGCCTCCCAGTCGCTCAATATCCTTCGCAGCAACCTCCATCATGCGCTTGATTTCACCCCTCTTCTCCGGCCAGGCTGACACACTCTGGATTGCCACCCACTCTGCCAGGCGCTGCAGAGACAGAAGAGCTACAGGTTTTACTGCACAACAGGCACCATGTAAATACCACATCTTGTAATTCAACAAACACTGGTTTAAGTCAAGCTCAAACTGAGGCAAACCAGCTTTGTCCCCTGCTCAAAGAAGAATTTTAAGCATTAACATTACTCTCAAAAGCTCTCTAAAACTGCGCTCCCCTACAGCTGTCCCTGCAGCGTAGCACAAAGCTTACAGATACATCAAGTAAGCTTAAGACTATGACAGCTTGTGCTTATTGTGCCTTTTTAGTTCTTTAAGCACCCGGAACCAGCTAAAGCCTTTCAGGCATCTCAAAAAGGCCACTTTAGCTTCTTCTCCCCATGTGAGATCAGCAAGAATAACTGGCAGAAATCAAGCTGAACACTTGGAATAGTTCCTGCCTGAGTTCACAGTGTTGTACCACTGATTCGCTCATGGTGAAAGGGACTGCAATACAACCTGTAACTAAATGGCAGATCAAGCAGCGAAGTACCTCTTTGGAGAGGTGAACCTCTCCCTCTGTACTCCAGCATAAATCATTTAATGCAAGAAAGCTTTGTTCTAGCCTCATTTATATCTTTCTTCTCCCATCTCAAAAGGGAAGAAACTATAAACCTAAGTCTGGCATTCAGAAGCCAGTGTCAGCTTCTTGTACCTCTAAATAAGTCACCAGTTACACTATACAGTAATAGATCATTTCCTAATAAATCTACCATGGACACTTAGGTTTTTGAACAGAACTATGCCTAAACTTAAGAAACACTTTTCTGGCCTGACTCAAATCACTCACACTTGCTGCCTGCTTTTCCCTCTCTCCCATTACTTGACATTATTACTGGGCATCTTATATAGATGTAACAACAAGCTTGAAGCTGACCACCTAACTTTAATATCCCATAGCTGCCCACACTGCAGGACAAAACTCAAGGAAAACTTACCTGAACATAGAGGTCCTGGTGTTCATCAATGTATTTAAAGAGGGTTTCAAGAGCAGACATTTCCGGCCTAGTTTTCAGAACAGTGCTGCTGAGGATTCTGTGACAGAAAAATAATTTAGCCTTCACAGGTTTAAAAAGTAAGAGTCAGTAATCAAGAGCCACAGGAAACTTTAACCTTTCAGCTTCTAATGCCACACACCAAGCTATGCTAATATAAAACTTGAGGCCTCTCCCTTTCATGAAATCACCACAGTGAAATGGCTAAAAAAACCATGTTTAAATTTCAACACCACTCTTTCTGCCTCTCACCTCAAAATAACTTTCAAAGGTAAACTGAGCAATCTTGTCTCCAGAGATACTTCAACGAAATCATACATTCCATTTTACTGCAGAATTACAGGCAAAATGTTACTCAAGTAAAATGCAACTTCAAAGAGTAGATTTCATTATGAATTCAACTAATAGCATGCCATAGGCTTGAATGCTGGTAGCCAGGTCCAAGAAAGCACCACACTTTGTGCTCTACAAAGGAGGTTAAAAGCAGGCAGCTGAGAATTGTGCTTTCTTCAGCCCTAAAGTCTCAGCCTGCCACTCAGTTTTCACAAAAAAGGTCAGAATGAAGCCATGGGAACAGAGGCCAGCCCCACAAGGTCATGAGCAAATGGTCAGTGACTACTTCAGTGCTACCACTTCCTTCTTTTGTTTTTATTTCAACTGAAGTTCACATGAGAAAACCCAAGACCTCTCCCCTTTTCAGTTTTCTGTCTTCCTTACCAGTCTAAAATCAATATTGAAAAGAAATAGTGTCCACTAAAGCAACAAAGCAAACAAGCTTAAGCCTAACTCTCAAGTTAGAACTAAAGATACAGCCAGGAATACTTCCTCCTCTAAGCCAGGAAAATAATGAGCTTTACAAATCACAGAATGGCTAAGGTGGAAAGTGACCACTGGAAGTCATCTGGTCTAAGCTGTGGCCCTACAACACATTACTCTCAGGAGGGTGTCCAGGATCCTTTTGAGCAACCCCAGAGACGGAGGTTCCCTGAAATGTGTCTCTGGAATCCAAGTGCCTTGGAGGAAAATCTCCAGTGTCCATGTAATACACTAAACAAGCACGTTCAGCAGCTCCAGCCACTGTGATTCAGTATTTTGCTGAGTCAGCTTTATGCCAGATCCTTTAAGCCTTTCTTCTACTTCTACATGGTAGTCACAAGACAGTTGTTAAAACATCTGACTGCTTATCTTAGGATTTCTTGAGCAGCTGACTACTCTACATATCTGAAACAAATCCTTTCCAGCTGCAGGGTTGTCCCACACAATACACTTCAATACCAGCACCACCCCAAATTTTCTTTCAAGCAAGGTTACTTACACAGATACTGGTGTTTGACATACAAAAATACTTTCCCTTACCAGAAATAGCATCAATTTAATTTAAAGCATCCATCAAGTTTAAATTTGGATAACTAGTTTTAAACACCAATTAGAACAACCCCAAACCACCAGACAGGTAAGCATTTGCTTCAATAGTCATGAAAGGTGAAAACTGAGCACCTTCAGAAGGCCTACATAGACATAACCAAGTTAAAGGAATGCTTCTCCCTGAACCTGGGCTTCCCTAATGAAGCCACCCTCCTCACATGCAGTTAGAGCTCAGGCAGGATTCATGCGGAGCTTTTCAGGAAACCAGCACACAGGCATCAGTCCAGTGCATCTGACCCTCCCCTTCATTCAGCCGGTTTCTATAGCAACCCAGGGCTGTAGCTCCAGAGCACAGACACGAAATGCAACATGTTACAGGGAGGTTGACATTCTGTCCAAGATAAACAAACTCTGAACTACTTAAGGGACTACTTCAAATATCACTTTAACCATAGTTAAATAGTTCCGAAAGCAGAAAGCCATTGAATCTTGCAAGTCACACTGAAGAGCAGTAAAGAAGCCTGCTCCAGAAAGCTTCGAACTGCAAAAAGCAAGTGTTGGTTACTACATAGCAAAAGGCTGGATATTACTTCCTCCTTCGTCTTCAAAATCAGGGTTTGAACTTCCTCTAAGTCCTTCGGAATGGAGACCTGAACCTTTCCTACCTATGCGGAAGAGGCTCCACAGTTTTACCTTTTCACGGGACTATAAAAGTTGCACCTTGAAATAAGATAACCCAAGGGACTACCAGTGCACCATTACAACTTTGCCCTCTTCATCCACAAGCAACATTAGTATCCCAGAGGAAAGCACTAAACCAAGTTAGGAGCGCTCTACAGCCACCACTGAGCCCCATGCTCACACTGCAGGCTCAGCACTTCGGGCCGAGGCCGACTTAAAGGCTAAACTTGGGACTTTACAGGGCTTTGCAGCCCTGCGACGAGCTCCCCGCAGGCCCCCAGGGCGGCGACAGCCGCGGGACGGGAGGGAGGCAGCAGGGGCACGGCGGGCTTCCTAAGGACGGCGCGGGGGCAGGGCTCACGGGGAGAGAGAGCGACAGTGAGGAAGCGGACAGGAGGGGAGAGGCAGGGGCAGCTTCTCTCCGGGGGCAGCCACGGTGCCACCGCGCCCCGAGGCCGAACAGACGCTCCCTACCGCGGGAGACGGAGCAAGGCCCGGCCCGCCGGCGACGTCACGCCCCCGGCATTCCCGGCTCCTCCCCGCCAGGCCGGACAGGGTCGGGGCGCCCACGCACGCCGGCACCACCACGCCACAGGGCCAAGGCACCCGGTCCCCCCGGCCCCTCCCGACACTCACTGCGCTCGAGGCGTCCCNCTGCGGCCTGCCGGGGGGCGGCCCCTGTGGGGCGGGGCCGGAATAATCCAGGGGTGTAATAAAGTGGAATATAACACATGCTAATATCACATGGGCGGGATTTGTGGGGTCTGGAGCAGAGCCTGTCTGAACAACTGAATTGTTCCAGCCGAAGCTGGGAGTATCCTTATGATCTTGCTACATTTGTGGTTTAGATAGGTTAAATAGATTTAGGTAGGTTTAGATGTGGTTTAGACAGGTCCCTAGAATCATAGAATTAATTATAGAATATCCTGGGTTGGAATGATACACAAGGATTGTCAAAGTCCAGCTCCTGGCCCTGCACAGGACATCCCCAAAAATCACACCATGTGCCTGAGAGCATTGTCCAAAGGCTTCTTGAGCTCTGTCAGGCTTGGTGCTGTGACTCCTTCCTTGGGGAGCCAGTTCCAATGCCCAAACACCCTCTGAGTGAAGAACATTTTTCTAATATCCAGCCTAAACCTAAACCTCCCCTGACACAACTTTAGGCCATTACCTCAGGTCCTGTCACTGGTCACCACAGAGACGAAATCAGTGCCTGCACTTCCTCTTCCCCTCATGAGGAAGATGCAGACTGCAATGAGGTCTCCCCCTCAGTCTCCTCTTCCCCAGGCTGAACAGACCGAGTGACCTCAGACCCTCCTCACACGGCTTCCCCTCAAAGCCCTTCACCATCTTCATAGCCCTCCTTTGTCACTCTCTACTGGCTTAATGTCATTTTTGTATTGTGACACCCAAAACTGCCCCCAGCACTCAAGGTGAGGCCACCCAAGTGCAGAGCAGAGCAGGCCAATCCCCTCCCTTGCCTGGCTGGCCATGCTGTGCCTGATGCACCCCAGGACACGGCTGGACCTCCTGGCCACCAGGGCACTGCCGACTCAGGCTCAGCTTGCCGTCAACCAGGACCCCCAGCAATTTCCACAGTACTGCTTTCCAGTATCTCATTCCCCAGTCTGTCCGTACATCCAGGGTTTCCCCATCCCAGGTGCAGAATCTGGCTCTTGCCCTTGTTAAACTTCATAGCGCTGATGACTGCCCAGCACTCTAATTTATCAAGGTCTGCCTGCAGGGCCTCCCTGCCTTTGACAGTCACACCTCCTCTCAATTTAATATCATTGGCAAACCAATGTAATATCATTGGTTGGAAAACGGAAGTGCAGTATGAACAGTAAGATGAGAAAGTGAAGTGAGGTAACCTAATGAAGAGTTCTCTGAGCTCCTAACAATGGTGGAAAGGAATAAAATAATTTTACATGCAAAAAGATAAAAATTCAGGTAAGGCTTGCTGTTACGTTGTGCCTGCCCTGCATGAAGCCAACATTTATAAGATGGGAACTTCTGCTGTTCATGAATAGCTCTGATATGTACAGCTACTAACCATGTATGGGTGTAATAATTTGGTAACTTATACTGGTTTATAGACATTCTTAAAATAAATGTAAAAATGGCAGTTGGCCCTTAGCTGCAGTAAAAGTATTTGTTGCCTGAGTTACTGAGGAAGGTTCACCACTCAGTCAAACCTATTGGGCAGGGTGCTTCCCAGTGCCACAAATATTAGGAAAAGTGCTGTTGAAATTTGCTGAGGGCATAAAGCTGGGAAGATGGAGTCGGTACAGGGAAGGAACAACTCAACAACCCTGAGGACCACAGAAATAAAACCAGGATGAAATTAGGTAGCTGGGAGCTCGAAAGCTGGAAATGAATGAGAAAGAGTGGGGCGTACTAGCTGGTCTCTGAGCTGCCATGGGGGAGAACTACATAATTTGACAACTCGGCTGATGGTGCTTTGTGGGGTAAGGTAAGTGCTAGGGCCTTGCTCGAGGATGGTCTGGCCACAGGTCGTGTTGAGCTGGAGATTCACAGACTGGTGCCAGCCTTGGTTTGTTCCCAGGGAGCTGCCTGGTGCTGGGGCTGCCCTGGTGCCCCCAGATACCCGGCTCCTGGCTGGGGATGGGGTGGGATGGGCCCTGGCTGCCAGGCTTGCCCTGGCAGGCCCCCGTGGGGAGCTCCTGCCACTCCTGGCAGCCCAGACTCCGAGGAGCCCCTGGCACCAGGGCACCTGGCACTGCTCTGTGTTGGTGGGAAAGCAGATGGCAAACTGTACCCCAAATGGAACTTAGAAACTGGAATAAAGTTTCTATTTACACTTAAGTTAGGAAAAATCTTGCCTGGAAGCAATAGGGAAAAAAAAAAAAAGGAGAAACTGCTTCTAAAAAGCAGTTTGTTGCATTTATGAGGGGTATTAAGTGACATGACACAGGATGATTTCTATTTTATTCTCATGTTCCTACATGGAAGTAATTTTTGGTATTTTTTTCTCACATCCTTAAAAAAATTCACAAACCAAAATAAAAATCAGGGACACGAGCTGACAAAAGAAAGGCATTAGAGAAACATACATTGCGTAGCAAATATTGTGTACTCTATCATCACAGTTTTCTGCAAGCCTGTATTGATCTAAATCCACAAAGGATTATGTGAAGAACAAACACAAAAACCACACAGCAACTTACCCGAGGGAAAAAAACAACTTTTTGAAAGATAACAGGCTCAATGATCAGCTTTGAGGGCCTTGTAAGTTGTCTTTATGGAAACACAGTTTTGTTTTACAAGGCTGTTAATTCAGAGGTGAAAATAATATATGCATACATAAAAATCCTTTGGGAACAGAGGAGAAAGGAGGGGTAGGAAAAGCCACATTTATTAGAAATGGTTTAGGGACAGCGGATGACAAAGCAAGGTACTTTATAAAGAAAACATGAGGATGCTCAGCATTCTCTGGTCCTGACAGAGATAGCTAAACATCTAAGCTGCTCTATTTCTTTTATTAATATGTTGTCTTTGAAATAGTTTTGTTCTAAATAATTTGTAGGTACTTGTGCCATTGCTTTTAATCACAGGGATGTAGCATGTGTGAGTCAGCTGAAGCAGTAGCAGCTGAGTAAGTGAGTAGACTGAAACATAAGCACAGGCCTGGGAGGGGACAACTGTGTGAATCAGCTTTTTGGATGGCTGCGGACTGAGAGCCACAGGGTTGTGGGAGGCCAGAAGAAATGCCATTAATAGCTGTGGCTGTCTTTTCTGAAAAATTCCATGTGAAATGATGAAAGGGGACAGAAAGTTTCTATGGATACTACAGTACACATGCAAAATCTCGCTCTGACTTCTTTTGAAATTAATTTCAAGTGGCGTTCATGTCCCTATTTCCAGGTGTATTCCACCTAAAAATTTCACATTGCTCAATTTTTTTGTCTTTCCTCCTACATGAGCTAAAGGCACAACATTTACTTTAGTGCACTTCTGAGCAGCATAGAAAGCTGAAGTTAGTTGTCTTCAGCCTCTTTATTGTATCTTGCTATTTCCTGCTCTGTCTTCCCCTTTCCTCTTTGTTTTGTATGTTTCTGCTTAGGTGATTCACAAGCCCAACTTTCTAAACATAGGTTGCTCACGCTACACTAGGCAAACTGCTAGATTGAAAGGGAAGATTGTAAATATGGATGTCCAGAACAGTGCAGCTTTGTTGGATTTCTCTGATTTCCTGCAAACAAAGCTTTTGAACTAGTGACCCCAGATTTAAAGCAGGATGTTTAAGGAAGTCCTCACCGGTTCCTTTAATCCCTTCTAAACTGTGTCCTATTTATATCACACCCATGTGCATGAACCTATGTGGACATTTGGACTCCATTAACGTTGCTTACCTTAAGTACACCTACCTCTGCTGGGTTTGATTTTGTTGACTTAAGGTGAACAGAGCTGCTTATCCCTGGAAATTGCATTGCCACTGACATTCTAGCAACGTAAGCCTCACCCATTACCCCTGGCTTTTCGAAACCAGGTGGCCTCAAAGCCCAAACTCATTTAGAGGAAGAGCATTAAACTAAAGCAAATCAAGGTATCATTTACTATCCAGTCAGTACTAATGCTTCAGAGGTAACCTTGCCCTGGCCTCCAAAGAAGCAGGGCTGCTTGTGTGACGTACTGTAATTGTAGAGTGCTGAACACTTGGGTGTGTTCATGGCCTTCCTAACCTATATGTGCATGTGTGCCATGTAGTAATTAACGAGCTTGATCCTCACAAGCTTCTTCCAACAAAAAAATATTTTTGATAGGCAATTAATCAAAATACAGGGCAGATTACACTTAACCTGGACTTAACTGTGTAGAAAATGTTGGTGTTTACATGGGAGAGCCCAGTGTGGGGGGTCTGGGTATCCGAGTTCCCAGTCAGAATCCAGTTAGAATGCTCTATGGCACTTCATTGGACTCTGCACTCAACTTTTGCTGTTGTGAAATATGCACAAGGAGGAATGCTGCAATTGAACTAACGAAGGCATTGAATCAAAGTCTAGAGTCCTGGTCCTGTGATCCTTCTTCCCATCCTTGCATAATGGAGCACTAGTGTGAAATGGAGCCTGTGTGGCTCAGTAGCCCAAGTAATAATAAATGCTAAAGGGATCTTCTCCCTCACTTTGCTCTTTCCCTTCCTCTACCATTTACTGACTGCTGCTTTTGCCATCTCCTATGTCCTCTCACTATGCTGAGCCTGGGAAGTGGAGGATTTATATTCCCTGTGGCTCCATCCAGTCCAACTCAGAGCAGAGACATCTGCACCGGCCTTCCACGAGCCCCCACAGTGTTGTGCCTCTGTGGAGCAGACAGATGTGCCCGCCTGTTCACAGGGTGGCTCTGTGCTGCTGTGCTAGGGTGACTTTCTGGCTTGGTTGCCACAAGCTTGAGGAGCTAATTTGCCCTGCAGCAGTGGGTTGGATACTCAGGAGGCCTAGCATGCTCACAGAACTTCTCCTTCCTCATCAGTCCCTACAAACCTCTTCCTGTCCCCAACCTCCTGGCTCAGTGGTTGACGCATCAAGCTTTTCTGCAGCTCTGGTAGCCCCTGTATCAATAAGGTTGTAACTTTCCTCATAAAAACCACACTTGAAAGCTTGCTGCAACTTTAGATCCTCCAGTATCTTAACAAAGTACCAAAACATCCTGGATTACTCTTAGCCTTCAGCAGTCACTAGTTGCTTAACTAAGCCAGTTCAGGACACCATAGATCTTGAAGTCTCTCGTCTTAGGCGCTAGATTTATCTGCAAACCATGACAGCATAAAGTAGGATACAAGGGTCTTGCTGTGCACTGCTTTTGTCCTGGCTTTATATGAGGTGCTTTTGCCCTTCCCCATAAGTGCTTTTCTGTTGGGTCTGTATATTATATTGCAACCTGTGTTTTCCATGTCCTTTTCTCAGGATGCAGCAGTGACACGTTGGCAATGTCACAGTCAGAAACATCAAACCTAAGCTGTCTAGACGGCTGGGGAGATTGCCTCAAAATTAGAGAGAGTGGCAGAGAGCCAGCCAAAAAAATACCCCCCTCCCATCTTCTAAAATCAATGTGCAAATTGCCCAGATATCAATGTGCTTTTGGCAGCATTCTCCCCATTACATTGCCCTAACATAGCCCAGGAACTGGCAGGCTATTTTGGGAATCTTGTGCTCAGAGAGGGCAGGTACTGTTCCCACTTCTGATTCTGAGGCACAGATTAAGGAATGGTGTGAGAGGCTCTTAGTTATTTGCTCTTTTCCAGCACCTTGGAGAACTGGCTTGCAAACTGCAGAGCCAACATATCTTAGAAAGCCATTGAATGGGCATGCCAAAAAAATCCTTGTTTGCTGAAGTGTTAGTCCAGCTGCGCCAGTGCTTTGAAAGGAGTAAAAAATGCACCTACATCCCTTTGTTCATTGGCTATTCCTCTGCCTGAGTGACTAAAGCACTCCATGCTTCTACCCGCTTGTCCTGGTACTCTGCGTTAATATAACAAGGCAATGGCTCAAATGGGAATGGTGGGATGTGTGTCAGGTAAAAGGCACGTGCAAAGGACAGGCAAGCAAAGGGTCAATAGCCCAGCTAGATGTGCTCTCACTGCAAATGAGAAGCACAGCCCTCGGACACTGCTTCAGTCCAGCACTTTTCTTTGGAATGACCGCAGAGCCCAAAAGCAAAAACATTCATCCTTTTTCTTCTTAATCCCAACTATACAGTATTTCATTCCAGTGTTTTATCCCAACTCCATGCCCAGTTTATCCATACTGAAAGTACATGGAATGTGCCATATGTGTGAATAGATGTCATTTTCGATTTCTCCTAGAATGTATTTTGGGATGTTGGGAGACTTTATTTCGGTCTTTTATAATTTGTTGATCTGTCAATGTGAAAGAGAAATATTAAAGAGGTCTGGCCAGCCATGCATGCTCTCCCCAATAAAACGGAGCCTAAGTGCTTCCCCAGCTGGCAATTCACTCCAGAGGTGCAGCTCTGCAGGGCTGCTTTTGGTGTCTCTTGTGGTTTCACTGTGGTTGCATTTCTCCTCCTTTGGTGGATCTCCTCTCTTGCCAGACTGAGGATCACATCCAGAACATTGCAACCCCTATTTTTCATTTTGGGAGACTTGCTATGAGTTCTTTTCCTAAGAATACATGTGTGTGTGCATCTGTACAGCATGGCCTGAAAGCACAGTTTACTTCTAGGCAGGAAACAGGGACTTGCAAAACCAGGGAATATTAAATGTTGTCTAATAATGGCATCTCTGCATATTCCTCCATTATTCCTCTTTTTATATTCCTTAGTGTAAATAAAAAGCAAATCCACTGATTCTGGATCAGAATTAAGGACTCTTTTTTTTTTTTTTTTTCAGGAAGAATAAGGTTGTTGCTAGGGGTGGGGGAGAGGGACTCCTAATACAACACACAAAGTCTTCTGAGGAGAGAAGTGACTGACAGAGGATGTTGGTGGTAGACAATTAAGGACAATGAAGAACTGAAAAGGTAAATCATTGAAGAATAAGGAGAAAAATGTAAGCAGGGAAGAAAATGAGGTTGTTCCGAATAAAAATTACAAAAACCAAAAGATTGTGCCTGTGGAAGCAGCTATGGAAATTTATTTCTGAGGCTTCTCAGTTACCAACAGTTCTGCTCAAAGCAGGAGGCAGCACCGTGGCACTCCTTGATTATTATATTGGCTGTTGATGCCTGTGTAGCAGTGAAACACACCTGGCCACCAGAACCACTCGGGTTCTTGGAGAATGCTTGCATGTAACAGGAGGAACATGGCACAGTGGTGGCACTGCGGCTGCTCAGGCAGCTGGGCGGGATCCCACATGCAGATTTCTTGCTCAGGAGTAACACGGGGGAGTCATTCGCACTAAGGGATGCTTAACCTTGATGTAATTATGAGCTGCTTGTTTGTTGTAAGCAATACAGAAATTGAATAGTCTACTCTTCCCTAAACAAATGTCATACAACATTGGATGCATGCAAACTAACAATATATTACCTAAAGACAAGCTAATTACTTGGAAAGTCTGATAGAAAATTGGATTTCACTAATGGATAATTTTGCAGTTTGCTCCATGCCCAGCTATTCATCATTTGCAAAGAAACTGCAGTGAGCAACTTCAAGGAAATAAATGAAGGTAATTAGGTTTTACAGAACTGGTACTGAAAATCATCCATGATCTTCCAAAATCCTCACTTTTTTCTACTTCAGATTTGGATTTTTAGAGGAGAAATCGATAAATGGGCATATCCACATGTAAATGCACTATAATCTATTGTATGGGATGGATGCATTTAATTTGATTTTTAAACATGCAGTACTACAGTACACAGCCCTTAAGCCAAACGAACAAAGCAAAAGAATCAGAAAAATGCTATAAATTAAGATTTGTTTATGTGAATGGAGAAAAGCAGCACAGATTCTCCACAGAAATTTTATTTCTAGTTTACAGAACATTTCATATGCAGTATCGTAAGTATCCACTTGGTGGTCGCTTGTGCCTACAAGGGAAATGCTTTTTTTCCGTCTCCAAGAATCAGTTTTGCTTTCCATTTCTCTTTTAGTAACAGAGAGCATGCAGACCTCTGGCTACATTTTACAATCTATGGCATCACAAGACGTGAACCTGTGGACTTTGGGTATCCTAGGTCACTCTTGCCAGTAGAAACAAATTTAAAATCAGTGTGGTGCAAATTTCTAACAAAAACTCATTTCAGAGTCTGCAGCCATAAAGGTGGATTGATTTTAATCTATATGAAAACATGATAACTTTTCTGGTAGTATCAGCTGTAGAAATGTCTTTTTAATGCACTGAAATTATCAATCTGGTCATTTGATTAGAAAAGATGACACTTAACTTTTTCTCTTTTGAGCTAACACGTATCTAAATGATCACAGCCCTGTGAATGCCATCTGTTTAGTATGTGTAATATTCTGCCCATTTAAATTACTTTGAAACATTCATGTAAATAACAGCCCAGTACCACAGGGAATTAGCTTTTTAGATGGTGGGGTGTTTCTTTCTTTCTACACAACCCCAGTGCAACTTCTAAGTATTTCTGGAATTGCTTCAGACACTTGTAAAGGGAGGCTACAAAGAGCCAGATTCAGTATTAGCATAATGAGATCACTTGGCCTGGGCTTGATGCAAAGACTAGAAGCTGCACACAGAAAGACTGGAAAACAATTTCAGCATTTTCCCTTCTTTGTTCTCCCTTTCACACGCTGTGGACAGACACACAACATGCCACACAACAGCAGATTCCACTGGAGAGCATCCTCTTAGGCTTGGAAAATTGCTCTCAAGCCACTGACTCCAATCCCATGCAAAGAAAATTCCACTTGTATTTCCCCTCACAAACTGATTAAGCTTCATCTTACAGCTAATTTTCCTTTTGGTGACTGGTAGCATAAACAGGCAAAGGATGTAGTGGAGAAGCAAGAGGCAATATTGTGTCAGGCATCATTTGGGATATGTTGACAAAAATTCCAGAGTATTTTTTACATCTTAATTTTTCCATCTTGTTTGAAGAATTACAAGCAAACCACAATCTGCTACAGTGATTGCCAAGGTACCTCACTGGCTTCTTCAAGCAATACCGTTTCCAAATGAGAGGGAAAAGTTGGCATGAGGTTAATAAAGAGATTAATTGGAAGGGGATATATGAGAAGAGCAGGACAATTAAACTTTGCTATGTGGAATCTAGAAAGTGGTAAAAGGGAAGGAGAAAGCTCATACCTTTGGCTTTCCTGGGCAACTATGCCTAAGAAATACTTCAAAAAATAAAAAGCAAACAGGACAAAATATATTACAAATTTTTTATTCTATATATACACGAGAAAGCTTTTTCTGTCTAAACATTTTCCCTTGTTTAAATCAGTGAATTATCCCAGGCTTTTCCCTTGCCCACAAAGCTGTACTCTGTATTTTACACCATGCCATTTTTCTGCTTCTGGTTCACCGTGTGACCCAATAAACTCACTGCTCACTGATGCCATAAAACTTCTGTGAGTAGTTTGCAACATACTCTTTTTGATTAATGGCATAAATGAGAAAATACTTTTGGATTCCTCTGGTAGACTCAGTACTCTGCAGGGGAATTTCACTGCCTAAAGGGCATGTTCAAACCTATGTCTAACCTTGCAAGGTTTCTCAGCAGCAACTTTGCCGAAGGAAATCAGAAAGAAATATTTGAATGTTAAAATATATTTTCGAAGTAGATTTGAACAGGCCTTAAAAGTTTCTTGACCTCCTAGAAGGAAAATAGGAAATTCATACGTGCCTTGTGAAGGATTAGCAGACACGTACCCTATTTCCATAGACAACCAATGACAGAGGGTGATAAAATCAATCAAAGAGAACAATAAGTTCTAATGAACCAGTTTTACATTTCATTAACTTGAGTGCCAAGGTGGTTCTTGATGACTGATTTACTTTCTTTCTTCAAGAAGAATTCAGTAATTAGGAAAATAAGGTCTAATGGCATAATACGACTTGAGCCTGCAATGCAGTTTGTGTCGGAAGGTGATGAGAAATGTGAGGGCTCAGCAGCTCCTTGGGCTGAGGACTCCTCATGGCCCTGGTGTGAGGAGCTGCTGAGCCCCTGCAGAGGCACACAGCACAGGTGGGTGCCATGCCAGGCTCCTCACCTGGCTGTGCCAAGGCATCTCACTCCTGGCCACTGAAGCCCGTGATTATTCCACATCTGAGCCGTCACCAGTGATGTGCAATTTTGTGATGTGCCCAACACAGTGGAGGAAGAGGAGACCAACTTGATGCTGGCATTGTGCTCTAAGCACTAATTCAAAGATTAATTGAGTAGGAACTAATTCAGTTAGTCCTGGATTGTTTTTACTGCCCCTGATTTTGCTTGCCTTAATTCAACTTCTACTAATTAATTTCCATTTCAAGTTTTATTCTCGCTTAAAATGAGAATAGGAATATAGCTTCCTTTAGGAACACAGGAATGCAACACGAAGCAGCCACAGTTTAATATATACAGAAAGCAAAGGTTCTGTGATGCAGAGGGTTTTTTTAAAGAAAAATTGCTATGGCACAGAGGGACACTAAGATATATATCTTACAGAAAATGGACTGTAATTGACTCTGTTAGTCTTAAGAACCTTGAAGTTTAGGGAAATCTGAAATTAGACTTGAATTTTGCAGATAGCAATAGATTGTTATTAAAGGTTAAACCACCTGATCCTGAGTCACCTAGGTTTCTATCTTTTACCAAATCCAGGCTTTCTGGGTCAATTCTTGACCTGTTCTGAAGCTCTCTATGTATATGTTTACAAGAATGTATGTGTACACACACATACATATCTACCAGACTTGTCCAGCTTTTCACACCCACTGAAGTCAGTGAGATATTTAAAAATTCAGAGTCTGAACAGCTAGATACAACCCTCTCCCCCGCCTGAATGCTATGCTGAAATCTTTCAGGACTTTATTCCCTGCAAATGCTTCCTGTGGGATTTACCATAAAATGAAACAGGTAAACTATCCAGTATGAGTGTCAGGCAACTTGCATTTGCTTCATTAAGCTCCATTCACCTTGTACTTTTATTTTTTATTAAAACTATTAAAACAATATTAAAACGACATTAAAACCTCTTATTATTTTCTTAGTCTATTTCTTCATATTCTGTGATTTCAAAACAGCAGATGCCCGCATGTTGAAGTTAGGATTGCTCTTGCTACGTGTAGCAGCTGTTTCCAAATCAAAGAGGAGGATGCAGGCTCCTTACAGACCCCAAAATCCAGTGAATTTTAGCTGGTATCTTGGGATGAAATGAAAAGTGCAGCCAGACACCCTACTGATGCTGCCTGCTGGGCTAACTACCCTGATCCAGCTGCTAAAGGAGCAATGGCAGCACACGGCTGGGGTGCAAATGGGGACAGGACTTCTTCTCTCAGCAACCATTTCCATTAAGATCACCTTATCTGCAATATCTCATTGCATCTTTAAGATGCAGACATTTGATACACCTGAGCCAGTGGGACAGTTCTGCCTCCACCATTCCAGAGCACCTGGCCCCGCAATGTGCCTCCCTGCACCAGCCTGGCGGCATCCTTGGGGCTTGCTGACCTCTCTGAAAATAGTCTCAGCAAGAAACAGCTTTACATTTCTCTGCCCTGTTAGCAAGTTGAGAAAGCTCCCTGGGCAGCGAGGAATATCTTTCACTGGGGGAAGGGACTGGACTAGGCAGGCAAGACAAAGAGGAGAACAGGGAGGTGGCGGTGGGGGAGGAGGAAGGAACATGCTTGTTTTTTCAGCAGCAGTTAGAGAAGCTCAGCTGTGACACCTAATCTGGTCTGAAGTCTCCGTATTTTGTTCCTGGCTTAAAGTCAGGTGTAATTAGGATTTGTTTTCAGAACTATTGTTGAAACACAAATGACTCATATACAGAATTTCACAGACATTTAATAAAAATACATACTATCCTTTGGGGATTGCTCACACACAGAGAAGCCAAGATCCACATTTTAAAATACATGTGGGTTTGGTAGTGCCCAAACTATTACCCAGACAGCTTAGGACTGAGAAGTAGGGACTTATGCTTGGCTTTCTGCCGCCATCTGCATCCCTTTCCCATGTGGGACGTATCTCAGGATTGTTCCAGACATCAGTATGTCAGATCTGCAGTTTTATTTCCTAGGTGGCAGCAGTCACTGGTGAAGGTTGGCTGTGTTCAAGCCTAGCTGGTACTCCTACAGAGGAATGGCTGAGCAACACTCCTTGTCCACTTACTGTCCTAGAAATTTTCAAAGAACACCCCAAGCTGGTCAGAGACAGCTTCTGAAAACATTTTGTATCAGACTGAGAAACGGGATTAAAATCTTTTAGTTCCTAGCTACCTCCTTGGTCTTTGCTGCTTGCCACATTCCTAAGAAACAGACTGCATCACCAGTGCCTCTAAAGTAAGCTTCTCAGCAAAAGGATCAGGGGAAAGAAAAAGAAAATTCAAAAAGGCTGCCCCAGCAGGTGAAGAAATGAGACGGTGGAGAAATCGAGCAAAACACACTGACAGAAGATGTAGCTAATGATAATGATTCTGCTTCTGAGACTCTTTGGAGATGAAAGTAGTTTTGCTCTTCTTGCATCTCTCTCCCCACTGACAGTCTCTAGAAAGGAAAGCTGGAGTAGGTCCAGCAATATTTTTATCTTTCTTTTCCTTTTCTTCCACAGTCCGCCATCTACTTAGAAGCTCCATTTCAAGCCCTGCTCTGCCAGGTAGAGGAGAACTGCACTGATCACGTAAAAGGTGTGGATAACAGCAAGCCCGCTGCACCTGTGTTCTTCCCTTGCTGTTCTGAGAGGTAAAATTAGATCATGTCAATAGAGACATCTTTCTTTTTAAAGACTTGTCAAGGAAGCATTTCTCATTAAGTTAGACATGATGCTAAGAACATATATCACTGAGCAGAGCTTTCTGAACAGAGACAGTGAACATCTGCAGCTGGAGTGAGGAAAGGATGCCAGGATCTTCCTTGCTGCACAGGAACAAACATCTGAGCCTTTGACCCCTTAGAAACCTTAACGAAGTCAAACGTGTCAGAGGCTGTCCCGTGGAGCTGACCACACCATAACAGGGGCACAGCCACAGGTGCCAGGGAGACAGTGAGAGGGCAGGGAGACGATCTATCGACCCCAGCATCCTCGGACCCAGTACACCCTGCCCGTTTTGGCAAACGTATCCAACGCGGCCGCTCTGCTGGCGTTGTCCGCCGGCCGCCGAGGGAGGCAGGACACGGGGGTGCCGGGCAGGGGCCAGCCTGCACCCCGCGACTGGGGGCTGGGGGAGCTGCTGGGGAGCCAAGGGGCGACCCACCGTGGGGGCGCCGGGGGCTGCGTTACTGAAAGGTCATCTGAGTCGCTTCTCTCTCTTCCTGCATCAGCTCCGGGGGGATAAAACGGGAGAAGTTACTCTAGAATAAATGACAACTTTTTTCCTTTCTCCATTTGTCGGGAGACGAAGCTTTCGCTGGAGGTACCTGTCCGTCTCCAGGCTGCCTCTTTCAAAGTATGGAGCAGCCGCCTGGACGGCAAAGGGTTCCCACAGCAGCATCCATCACCCTTCAAACCCCTTTTATTCTCGGGTGAGAAACTCGCAGAGGAGAGGCGGGGGGCGCGGGCAGCAGCCGCCAAGTGGCTGCAGGGGCCGCTTGGCACAGGGGAGCGCAGACAAAAGCAGGCGGAACTACGTGGCTTAAATTCAAAAGGGGCGCTCCGGGCTCCGCCAGGGCAGCCCCGGCCGGG
>VZTD01005953.1:1565447-1625501 GCA_013397725.1 Rhagologus leucostigma
CCTGCCTGCCTCTCTTCCCGGGGTGAGGTCAGGTGCAGGCGGCGGGCCGGCTCCCGGGCGTGAGATGCGGGGGCGCTGCCCGAGCGCTTTGGAAAGGGCAGCTCGACGAGCCGAATGCTCCGAAGCGGAGGAAAACCTTCCTCCGGGTGTTGGGGGGTTTTGTTTGTTTTTAGCCGAAAAGCTGTTTGTACAAAAGTCGTCTTTCAGAAGTGCCAGGCAGCTTGTATCTCCTCCTTTATGTCTGGCGGGGGGTGGCGCGTAAGATGTGGCTAAAATTCAAGAAAGGATTTGCGAATATTCATTAAAATTTTCCTTAAAAATAATAATGAACAGATTTAGGATTGTGTAGGAAACACTTTGAGAAGAGGAGCAGCGTGGGTTAATGCTTTTAGTTCGATTTTCTTAGCTAGGGTATCTGTAGTGCCAGTGGTTAGGTGGGAAGGGAGGAATCCTGGTGGGAATTAAATAATCTATTACTGCAAGCAAGCAAAAACTGATCATAGATTTTCCTTAATTCTGTATAATAAAGGAAAAGCAAGTGTAGGCAGTGGTCCTGACAGCAGTGAGCTCCAGGTTCTTTACCTCAGGAGCCAGACTGAAGTGGAGCTGAGCTCAGTTTGCAGCTGAAGGAATGATTCCTGCCTCATCCTTACGTGCTTGGGAAGAACACTGAGATATGGAGGTGCACGGAGGCTCAGGGAGGTACAAGTCCTCACCATCACACTCGCCAGTAAACAGATGGACAGAGACTTGTTGCTGTTCTTCACTTTGGAAAGCGTCAGGCAAGGCTTCAAAAGCCCAGGGATCAGATTTCAGGCGCAAGCTTGGAAAGTTGTCTCTATCACTGAGAGGTAGCTCAGTTTCAGACCCTCCTTCCAGAGGAAGAGTAGCTGAGATTGCTGTGCTTATCTTTGAGTAAGTGAATCCGTACTATCGGTAAGAATCGTAAGCAACAGTTTTCCCAGATGATGTTAGAAAGGGATTGCCCTTCTAGTGGAATAATTAGAAAATGAGCTTTTCTTCATCAGCCCCAAAATAAGTCTTTCTACATTTCTGAGCACAGTATGAGTATCACAGTTACAGAAAGTGCAACTGAGCTATGAAACTAATAACCTGATAGCTTGAGTCTCACACCTTCTATGAAGCAAAAATCTTTTACTGTTGGTGGGAGATGAGCTGTTTTAAGGAAGTCAATGAAAATACCCTTGCAAGTGGCATTTCTGAAGATTTTATTTCCTTATTCTGAGTAAGATATACATCTGTGCAGATGTGTACTGCACTGAGAAGGCTGAAGTAGCACTGGGCAATTTGCAAGGACCAACTTTAACTCTCAGAAAAAACATCCCCCTTGCTCTTTCCTAGTGCCAGTCTCATCTTCATTTACACTGAACGCACTAAATCATAGCAATCAATTTCTGTTCGCTCTGGAGAAATCAATTAATTTTGATGCCTTCCAAACCTGGCTCTGAATTGCATTTACATAGAAGTAGTAGCTAACAAGGCAAAACATCAGTCTCAGGCCACTGATGGTGGTACAGTGAGTTATTTAAATTTATATAAATCCTTAGCAAGGTTTACATTAATTTAAGCTTTTACATTAATTTAAACCCAGCTTTTTAAACTTATCTTGATAAGTGCACTGAGGACATTAAAAATTATGTAGCCAATTTTAATAAGAAACATATGAGTGAGTTTGAACCATGCTTGTGTTTGCATTTTTGTGTAGTACAGCTGCTTCTTTATAAGGCTTTTGGCTTAGTATCACTTTCATATTTTAGTTTTAAGAATCTGGCACATAAAGAAGAATCTGTGGCTTTCAAAGGTCGATCATTAGGTCGATTTAAATCTGTCTCATCAACAGATCTCAAAATTCAGTCATTAAGACAGGGATGGCAGTGTGGAGGACCATTTCTGAAAGATTTCTTTGGGGAATTGATTCTTCCTTTTATCAGCAGAATGATAGACAATCTTGTATAGTAAGGTCTGCAGTTAGTGCAAAGGTTCCTGGGTTGGTAAATAATAAATGGCCCATCTTGTCATGGCAGGGTAATCTGTATTGCCTGGTTAAATGTTTTCAGTTCACCAAATTTGTGTTTTAATGTTGTAAAATGCAAGCTAGTACACTGGGGAGCACAATAGTACAAGCCATGCCAATATGTCGGAAGACTATCCTGTAAAACTGTGTCTTTGGAATGGATGTAAGGGTCAAATAATTGCTTCAAGATGAGCTACCAATGCAGACTGTGCCTAAAAGGCTGATAGGAAATGGTTCAATCTTCTTGATTGCTTCCTTGAGGAAGCCTTTTTGAAAGCCTTGCTTGCCTTGGTGACCAGCTGAGAATGCACTGCTGGAAAGCTGATCTGTGTTTCGCCACTGTGAGATCATGAGCTCTTTGGTCAAGTCCTCTTTCACAGATCCCAGTTTGCAAAACACTGCACAAATTCATTGTAAGACGAATATGATTCAGACACTGTTTGTCAGATACTAGGTTAATAATGAAATATTTATAGCTTAAACTGAGAAAAACAACAGACAAGTCCTAAACAGCAACTAGGTTCAAAAAGAACCTGTCTCCTCTGTCTGTGAAATCTGAGTCTGCTTTCTCCACAGCTACTTTTTCTCACTAATGCCATTAAGAATGATGTGATGTCAACACGAGAAAATAAGCTGCACCTTGACGTGTTTGGCTACACAGGTCATGGTTATGTGTTCTAGATGCCAGAAGTCCATGCATGTGGACCCTCTGAGAGTGAACCACAGTAAAATTGTCCACAGGGGCAAGTGTTCACCCATGTGAACCCAATTACATGACTAAGCCCTATCTTCTCTTACTGTAGCAGAAGAGAATTAGATTGTGGTCTGTCAACAGAGCTTTTAATATGCTTATACTTACAATCCAAAGAAAAACCAAAAAATTCCTTCTGTTTGTAATTTTCTTTCTAAAAGTGCTCAGAGTTCCAGATGGTAAGAACTGCTAACCTACTTTCGTCAAGAAAACTACGTTTTCTGCTTAAAAAGATAGAGTAAAACAGTATTACATTCATAGGAGCATATTTTCAAAAGCAAGAGCATTGATCTGCATGCTCTGAAGCCTGCAGACAGCGCAGTGAGTCTCCTTGGCCATCCTGACATGGATGAGGATGCAGATGTGTGTGTGTTTCACACATGCATGGACTCAGTGTCCAGACAATCATGCAAGAATTTGCCTACCTGACACTCCTTGCCGGCATTGAAAGTCCTCACTTGGGCTGTGAGAACATCAGAAAGTAAATAAATTTTATATCTCTCTGAACTGCCCTCAGTGAGCTGTTTCAGTCAATTGATCACCATTCTTGGATTTTGGACTTAATCCTCCACCCATTCCCCAGTGTGTTGTTTAAGGCTGGACTCTAAATGTTGCTTGGCATCAGAACACGTTCGTCTGGTGTACACACCCAAGAAAATACATTACTTGAATGCTATTGGTCACGTTCCTCGTGTGTTTAACACCCAGCCACAAGTGAGGTGTGGCTCAAGCAGCCACTGCAAGTCCTGCATGTGCAGGAGGACCTGCCAGCTTATTTAAATGAAGGTTCAAATGCCAGAAAGCAATGGAGGTGGATGACACTGTCAAGCTGCCTCACAGATGTTTGGCTTTCTACACCAGCTCCTCTATTCCCCTTTCACCAGAGACCTCTGATCATCCTCTCTACTGAGCGACCCAAAGCAGTCCCTACAGCTGCACTTCTGAATGCCTATAGGAATATATCAACTGCCTCCACTTTTGGAAATTATATTACGGAAACTATTATGGCTTGAGAGAAGGACTGGTGAGGCAATCCTTGCAGTTCTTTCACTAATTTGCATTGACCACTAAACTATCAAGCAGCAGTTCCCTTGCTTCCAAGGCCCAATTTCTTTCCAGTTAAAAAAAAAATTAAGTATTGAAGCAATTAATATTAAAATGTCACTTCTGATAACTACATGTAACACCTGAAAAGTCATTGTGTTCTGCAGCATTTACATACTCAAAAATTCTGAAAATTTTTGGTCCAAAAGGCATTGAACGCAACCTCTGTGTTTCCTGGTAGTACAGGAGGAGGTTATTGTAGCTTCCTTCAGGGCGTGTTGAGTGCAAGGCTGAAACCTGCAGAGCTGTGGAATGTTCCAGAAATTCAGCTACTCATGGATTTTCCTGTAGTTTCAGTGGTGATGTCTAAGTTATGCAGCCCTGAACCTTCCGGAGAAGTCCTGCATTACTCTGTGCCTTGAAGTGTTACAACCCATCATCTCACACAGCACAGCCACGAGTGTTTACAGTTTGTCTCGCTGAACTCATATGTGTAAAAAATTTCAGAATAAAAGATCGTCCAGTCCCTTCCCTTGCCCCTGAAAAACCTGTCCTTTACTATCCCCAGAATCCCTGTTGTGAAGCAAAACTCCCCTAGTAATAGATCTCTAGGGACTTCTGAAAAAACAGTGAATGACCCAGTGGCTGTAGGTTTGTGTTTGCAGTTTCCTGACTGCTGCAAACCTCTCGAGCTTAGGACTGTTGCTTATTATTTGTCTTTCTTTTACGTGGTCCACGGGAGTATGATTTTGCTATGAATATTCTGCTCTTTCACTCCAGTGCCTCGACTACAGCAGCGGAGCCCTGACAGGTGACCTCTGTGAAGACCTGTGCGTGGCACAGAAGCTGGTGTACAAACACTGCCTTTACTATGACAGAGGTAAGAAGGTCATTCAGGCAGATTGGAGAGGCCAGCCCATCATACTGAAATCCAAAAAAGAAATCTTTTCCAGCTACCAGCACCTCAGTATGCTAGAGGAGGTGGAAACACAGGATATCCCTGAAACAGAGCTTCTGCTTATGGTAGCTTTGGAGGTCAAAAATGCCCTGGGACTAGAACTGTCTAACAATACCATGGGGCCCCTGTGGACAAGGAAGAAGGGACCACGTTGGAAAGCACAGGTGGCCAGCATGTGGTCCTTGCTCCAGCAGGAAGAATATATCTACTTCAGCTTGCTGCAGGACCTCAGCAAACATGTGCTACGAATTATTGGCTCTTGTGGACACTTTTATGCTGTGGAGTATCTCACAGCTGGACACGCCTGGCACAAAACTCTTTTTCCCTTGGAAAACGTGATTGGCCCCTCCCTTACTGGACACAGAAGCAGGGTGAGAGCCATCACTGACATTGCACTCAGCTTTCTGGACATGGTGCAGCATTTTGATAACGATTTCTCTCACCGACTTCACCTGTGTGACATCAAACCAGAAAACTTTGCTATCAGGCACGATCTCACGGTAAGTTAGGTGTTTGGGGTGGTGTTCCAGGAATTTGAGGTCAAATTCTAGTCTGAAGGTGACTGTGTAAAAATGACACTTCCCTCCTTGTACAGCTTTTGGCTAAGTTTTTGCAAAGCCAATGAATTTACAAGCATCAGGGGAGATTCTCTACTGCTTTTCCTCTTTGTAATGTATACAGCCACATTTTTGGAGCACTAAATACTCCTGCTTATTTTGAAAGCTTCTTGCTCGCTTCTGTTTTGTTTCACTTCTTCAAAGGCATCCGTGCAAGGTCCCTCAGACGTGGTGAGGGATGCCTCCTGGAGGCAAGGGGATCTCGAAAGCTCTAAATGAAGCTGTAATTTGAGTCATATTTCTGGTAGTGATGCTGAAATGAAAAAACTGAATGAATTTGGAAGCTCAGGCTGAATTCGTGGCCTGACACAAGGGTAACTCCCCATGTCTAAACACGCACATTTGTGCTTCAGTGTTCAGCTTATCTGGTCTGGAAACTATGCAAGGACGGCGACATGAAACTCCCTGCTACTGTCACTCTTTGACTTTTCATTGTGCAGCTGTAACTCCGACCTGAATAGCTGTGCATATTTTCTAAGTAGTGGTGCAGCTCACATTCATTCTGTGGACAGAAACTCCTCTGGTTTTGGTTGGAATCTTGTCTACAGATTGAGGGCACCGTGCAGTGAGTAAGTGTTTGAACTAGGGTCCCAATTTGCAGTGCTGTCAGTGGAGTTTCTGTACTCTGAGTGAATATAAAGCATTTTCAGGAACTTTAATACTGTTTTTAGTACTCACTGAGTGTTCATGTAACACTTGTATCTTCAGAGTACTAGACTAACATTGCCTAAACATACAGCCATTAAGAGCAATTAGTGTTCCCCCTTCACCCTTTCCTCTCTTCCATTGTTTACTCAGGTGCAATACAGCAGCTGAACAGGGAACGGGTGAGGATCTACAGCAAGAAGCTAAAGAAAGCTGTACCACTATTTAGGCAAAGCAGGAAATCCTCACTGCCCATCTTCCTCAGTTACTCAGGGCTATGGCTGCCTGTGGCTGCCTGTGGCTGCCTGTGGCTGCCTGTGGCTGCCTGTGGCTGAGCACACGCCAGAGCATCTGTTTTACAACCTACTTACAGGAAACTAGATTCCATTTAGAGAAAGGGGATGAATACTGGATGTGTCTTCTCTTACGAGCTCTTTTGATGAGACTTGCTTTGCCAGGATCTTCCAATGACCAACCAGTTCCAGAATTGGAACACAGCAAGGCAGCCTCTTTTTCGTCTCATATTTGTTTTAAGCAATTTTTTCACTTGCTGGTTTCTTGTATAGGATAATAAAAATCTCCACAGTAGTACCACTATTCCTCATTTGAGTGATGAGACTTCTAATGCCCCAAGAAATGTGCCTGGAATGCAATAGTTTTACTTTGAAGATTATTTTCATGTGGTGGAGATAAGTCTCCAGCCTTCACGTGCTCTCCTGCAGCACAGAGAGGAGCTGTCTGCTAGATCATCAAGGAGAATTTTAAGCTGCCATGGAGCCACATAAGGTACAGAGTTAGAAGGAGGTTTGGGTGAATGCACAGTGCTCTGGGAGACCTTCCTCTTTTACCACTATTTCAGAGAAAACTGGAAAGATTACAGCACCTTAAACATGATTTTAAATCCGGTCATGAGCCAAGTTGGGTCCTTCCTGTATTACCTTAGGTACTTTCTTTGTCAACTGTGATCATAGCAAACCCCACCAAAATGTAGCTCTTTATAGGCAGAGTGTCACCCAGGTATGTCTTCACAGGGTCTAGCTGGATGCCCCCACACTTTTGTAAAAGATGAATTTCAGTGAAGCCGCTGAACCCTTTTGCAGCTGCGTGTTTGGGAACCAGGGCTGATTTTCCCAATTCAGCAATGGATCAGATTGTCAAATGTGCTCAGTGCCGGCACAGACCCCGCCTGGAAGGTGACGCAGTGACATTGGGACTGGGGAAACCTTGCACTGCTTTCACTGTCTCTTGTCCAAAGAACTGAGCAGCAAAACCACAAAAAGCTTAAGGAAGTAAAGAACAATAACAAAAAAGATTTGCCTGTCCAAACATGTGAAATTCCTTAGGCTACATCATCATTATAAGGCTCTCCAAAAAGCTTAAAAATGCTTATGTTTCTAAGATATGCCTCATCCCTGTAAGATTTTTCCCTATGGAAAAAGGAGTGGAATAAAATGAAGATTAGACCACGTTCTTTATTTTGCCTGTGGAAGGTTTGTTTGGCCTTCTACCAAACCAGACATCTTTAGTTCCTGGGGTTGATCCAGTTGCTGTTCCAGTCAGACAGTTCATCTTCTCCTGTTACTTGGGAGGTCGAATCTTAAAAATAAAACTACCATTTGAGCCCAAGTAACTCTGCTTTGCCCAGGTCCCAGACATTTTCTTCCATGAAAATGTGTGTCAGATGCTGCAAGGGAACATCCCTCATCCTGACTGTCAAGTGTGAAATGCAGCTGTGAACACTGACGGGCTGCACATCCACAACGCTGGAGACAGGCTGCCTTCCCTGTGGTCACCCACAGCTCAGCTCATGTCAGGCAGCTGCCATCCCCTTACTGGATTCCTTTCTTTCCCTCTCTATTGCTATGATTTCTTTAAGTGAAGCATTCCTGGGTGGAGTGGCACTGACAGGAACTGAGACTACAGCCCTTCGCTCCCGGAGGGGTCTCCCGCCCAGCATGGGCAGCAGTTCTGCAAACACTCTGTGCTGTTTACGCACTGCTCTGAGAGCCTCGAGTCAGGGGAAGGAAAGTAACTGACCCCTTTCACTTGTTTTTTCTGCTGTGACCAACTTCCGTCTGGACTCTGTTACAGGACATATTTCTAGACCATAAGAACAAGAGCTGTGCACAATAAATGTGTCAAATGTGTCAAAGAAACTGGACAAAGCCAGACTCAGCTTTCAGCAAAGTCAGAGATCTCCTTCTACAGCTTAACAGACCCAAACCCACTGAATGCAAGGACAGGTTTGCAGGAGCTGTACCGGGTGCAGCTATCTTTTCACATCCCACTGCTCCTTTCCACTGTGGCAAAGTCAGGGGTTTAGTCTGAATGCTGAGTTGTAAACAATACTGTCTGGCCCATGGGTAATTGTGCACCATCATGCACAATTAAGAGGCTGAGGTGCCATCTGCATATGCTTCACCCGCAAGTAAATCAGTCTTCAGACTGGATAGTTCCACTTTAAGGCAAATCAATCCAACTGACCCCAGGGATGCATATTGTTCACAAATAATTTTTCCATTCCCAGTGTCATAAGCATTGGCTGTTTCTGTTTAAAAAGTGGTGTTTAGAAGGCTAGTGTGGCTCAGTTAAGTGAAATAAAGCCCTTGTGATCCCAGTTCCTCACCAGCAGATGCTCTCAGCACAGCATTTCCAAAAACAGGAAGCAAAGAATGCCTGCTCAGCCCTGTCCCAGCGGCTGTGCTGTGCCAGATCTGATGGGATGTTTTGATTCACAGGTGGTTGCCATTGATGTGGATATGGCCTTTTTTGAACCCAAAATGAGGGACATTCTGGAACAGAACTGCACGGGAGATGAAGACTGTAATTTCTTTGATTGCTTTTCAAAATGCAATCTGAAAATCAGAAAATGTGGAGCACAGAGAGCCAATAACAACCTGCAAGTGAGTAGACACAGCTGTTTTATGCATCCATTCCTTTTAAAATCACACTGACTATAAAATGCATGGTATGTACGAGGAGACTGTGAGATGAAGACAGTTAGGTTTTTAAATGTGTCCATGTAAGTGTCAGTTCTGTTCAGAAATCTCCTATTGGGCACACAAACAGATCTTTATATTCACTATATATAGTGCTTATTTGCCATGATTTTGTGTAGGTGTTAGCCCAGTGCCTCAGACAGGAAAGGAGAGTAAGGAGGGGTAGGGGACTAGCACTTCTGTTTCCACTGATGGTAAAGTCACATCCTTGAGTTGCACCTCAAATCCTGTGTTCATTTCTGGGCCCCTCAATTCAGCAAAGACCTTGAGGTGGTGCAATATGTCCAGAGAAGGGCAACGAAGCTGCTGAAGGGTCTGGAGCACAAGTATTGTAAGGAGTGGCTGAAGGAGCTGGAGATATTCAGCCTGGAGAAAAGGAGGCTCAGGGACATCTTATTGCTCTCTGTAACTACTTGAAAGGAGGTTGCAGTGAGAGGTTGGCCTCTTCTCCCAAGTAGCAAGTGGTAGGGCAAGACAAAATGACACCAAGTTGCACCAGGGAGGGTTTAGGTTGAACATGAGGAAAAATTCCTGAAAGGGTGGTCAAGCATTGGAACAGGCTGCCCAGGGAAGTGGTAAAATCACCATTCCTGTAAGTGTTCAAAAAACTTGTAGATGTGGCACTTGGGGACATGGTTTAGCAATGGACTTGGCAGTGCTGCACTGACACTTGGACTTAATGATCTTAGAAGTCTTTTCCAACCTTAGTGATTCTATGATTCTGTGAAAGCTGGGGCTGTCCAAGCGTATGCAGGAGTTGTGATTCTCTGTACAGATGTAGTGTGTGGGTGTAGTGGAAAGGGGCGTCCGTGGGGTTCTCGGCCCTGGGATGAGGTGTCTTACAGCTTACCCAGCTCGTGTTGGTGGGAGGCACTAGTGCAACAGAGAGGCTGGGGGTGTGTGACTTGTTGGCCTTTTGCCTGCTTCTCCCACCCTGTCACCCTCACCACTCGTTATGCAGAATCATAGAATTGTTTAGGTTGGAAAAGACCTTTAAGATCATCGAGTTCAACCATTAACCCAGCACTGCCAAGTCCACCTCTAGATCACATCTCTAGTGCTACATCTACACATTGTTTAAATACTTCCAGGGATGGCGACTCATCTAATTCCCTGGGCAGCTTGTTCCACTGCTTGGCAACCATTTTGGTAAAGGAATTTTTCCTAATGTCCAATCCAAACCTCCCCCAGCACAACTTGACGCCATTTCCCCTTGTATCACTTGTCACTTGGGAGTAGAGGCAGACCCTCACCTGGCTAAAACCTCCTTTCAGGTACTTGAAGAGGGCAATAAGGTCCTCCCTCAGCATCCTCTTCCTCAGACCAAATAACTCCAGCTCCCCCAGCCACTCGTAAGATCTGTGAAGTGCAGGAGCAGCCTGAGAAGAAGGGTCATCCCTTAGCTAGAGTGTAGCCTTTGTGGATGCTCCTTTTCTGTACCTCCCTCTTCGAATAGATAAAGGCATTTTGGATTCAGGTGACATTTTGCTACAGTCCCAGGGAAGCAGCAGGGCATTAGTAGCTTCTGAAACACAACAATCTGCTCTTTTTCCTTTCCCCAGGTAATTTGTGACAAAATATTCCGTCGCTGGTTTTCCCCAGGTCTCAGAGGACCACTGGTTTCCCTGCCCCTGCAGCTGCAGCTGCAGAAAGCCGTGCAGGAGTGTGCTCAGCCAGGGCACACGAGTGCCACTGGGCACCAGAGGACTCTGAAATCTCTCTCCGAGTTGTACCGCCTGCTTCGGGTCACTCAGCGAGAACTGCAAGGGGAAGAGTAGACACAAAGGGCAGAACTGCAAAGGCCACATCCCAGTCTTTCTGCCCTCCCCCCTAACCTTGTACTTTTACAGCACAGAGATTGCTTTTCTGCTATGCAAATGAAGTTCATGGCTGCAGGTGCAGCACGTCCTGTTAATATCCTGTCAAGTGTTAAATTGCTTTACATTACTTGGATTCTGTTCTTGCTTGTTTTCCCGAGCCAGCGCTACCCCTCTCCATCAGCATTCAGCACATCCTTCTGAGCTGTAGTCACTGCTCAGATAGCATCTGTCTGAGTGTGGTGCTCAGAGGATGCATTTACAGAAGAAAAGTGTAAGTGCAGCAAAACTCTATCAATAATTAAAAGAATGGGTGGGTGGGTGTGAATAAGTACGTGCATGGTGTTTGTTTTAGTTTCTCTGTCAAATGAGGGTTTTTTTTGCAGTAAAGGCAGAGTGTTCTCTGTGAAAAAAAAAGGGGATCTCAAACAGGGAAATGTGCTGTCACACAAGTAAGGAGTTGCTTTTGTACAAAGCAGTCCTTTCTGATGTCCCCAAATGCATTTTCTCTGGGGCAGTGCATTACCTGTGCCATTGCTAACTTTCTGGGGAGAAATTATATAAAGGTACTTTGGACTTTTCTAGAGCACAATAATTATACCCTTGCTGAGTTCCCATGTGGGTACTCATATTCTGCAGTGAAGAGGTATGAATAATGCTACTGGATTTTCCCAAGTGAACAAGCCCTCAGGCACTTGTACATCAGAGCACTTGATAAGAAGCACTCCTTTGCCAGAGAGCAGAATTGCCCAGGAATGTCAACAATCTGTCCTTCGCACAGAACAATATCCAGACCCAGAGCTTTCTTCCACAGTATTTTTTTAATGAACAAAAGGAAAATTTTTGTACAAATCCATTATCTTGCAATCAGTTACGTAAATAAAGATCTCAAGATTAACTTAAAATCATTAACTTTGCCTTTCAAATGTGCAGAGCTGTGGCTGGAGAAACTAACGTGGGTTCAGGAGACACTACATGTGCGTAAGCCCAATAAGGTGCAATGTCCCCATGATCTGGTTTTGGCATGCGGACATTAAAAACCCCACAAACAGGAATCCCAGCAGCCTATGGAAGCCCTCAGTTTGGAAGAACTCGATGTTAAGACTGACGATACTGATTTGTGGATGTGAGACGTGTAACAACACTTAATCTGCTCTGTCTTTATGTCCCTCAGCCTTATGACAGCTGTGAAGCCTGTGAGCGCTAATTAGACATAAACTTTCCATTTCTGGAGTGGTTCTTTAAAGTAGAGCTCAAGACTGCCTGGGATCAGAAAAATGGGATCTGCTTAGGAGACCTTGACCCCTTAAAACCTAGCTCAAATTTTCAGACTGATGCTAGTGGGTTTTTATATATATTTCTTGCAATAAGCTACCGTATTTTTAAAAATCATGCAAGCCCTCAAAAAACTCATAGGAAGAACAAGGTCAGCTGCCTTGCCTGGGGCTGGACAAGCTGCTGCTAAGCTGGTGCACAAGGTTAGGAGCTCCTGCCTGGTAAAGTTGCTCTCAGTCCACGTTTCTCCTTTAACCAGGCAGGCAGACAATGTTACAATACTTTAAGATCATCCTTTGCAAAAGCAGGAAGGCAAAGCAGAATAAGAAGAAACATGGATTCCAGAATTAGCCCTGTTACAGTCATGAAATAGATGGAGAAAATAATTAAGGTTAGAATCAGATTGTGGTAAAGGAGTGGGGATAGGTAAAGCATCAGATAGAGAGAAGACAAGGAAAGAGAGATGAAGGAAAACAGAAAAAAAAAAAGCAAAAAAATATGTGCCCCTTTGTGGAAACATGATTTATGATGCAAGATTCAATAAAGTCGCATTTAGTCTGAGGAAGAAGAGACGGAAGATAAGCATGATAACTCTCTTCAAAAACAGAAAGAGGTTGATAAAAAGAGACTAGGAGAGAACAGCCCTGTCCAGATTTCCTCGGTGGATATGACCAGCAATGAGCTTAAACTGTAGCAAGGAAAAAAACAGGTAAGACATTTGGTACAGGCTTTCTGATAGAGAAGAACAGTGAAGATATGGCACAGATCATCTGGGAAAGCTTCAGACTTCACAAATTGTGGTTTTTAACTACAGGCAAGAGTGAGTGCCTGTCAGGAGTTATGTACATGAAGTTATATTGATGATGCTACCTTTTATCTCCAAGTCATGTGATTATGTTATCACTAAGTCATGTGATTCTGTTATCACCAGTTAGCATTTGTGACTCCCTCACAACAAATCCCCCCTTCTGAGAATCAAGGATACGTATCTCTCCCTTACCTTATCTGTACAAATCTGTGGGCTCCCCTGGAAAGGGAAGGCATAGAGATCTCCAACTGTGCAAATGATGCTACTGAGTGTGATCCCGTGTTCCCTGCACAGCCTCCCTGGTGATGGCACTGATCCTTGCTAGGTCAGGAGGGACTCAATATTTATCCCAAATGCTGCTGAGGAAACTGAAGATCTTATATACCACAGTGCTCCTGTTTCCCTGGTCCCATTCTTTCCTCCTTCCCAAGCTTAGAGGGTACCTTCAGGGAAAAGCAGGCATCACACAGACCCTCGGCGTTTTGCAGCAGTGTCATATTCATCCCATGGCCCCCCACAACATTTTCAGGTTTGTATTTCAGACAGGAGAAATTTCTGTTGGATGGGATAGTCCACTTCAAAAACAGGTGGAAAAAACATAGTGAAATGAAAACTAGTGGCAGCCAAATGCTGATGGAATGTGACTCTGCTCAGAAGATCCTTTTTCCTTGGCAGGATATAGGAAAGGAAACTGCCTTTGACATATTTCTCCAACCCCCTCAGGGCCTGGCTGCAGCCACCTCCACCTGGCAGGGACCTCTGTCCCCCACACCACGCTTTCCCAGGACATTAGGTTTCACTTCTTTTCAGGATACAGAGAATAATCCTCAGAAACCTCTCAAGAGCAACACAAATGGGTTATTTGTCCTTGTCTGGGCTGTGAGATTGCGTATCACTGATGCAGCCAGCTCCAGGCAGGCTTTGGTGCACACCTTCAAGGAGGCAAGGAGAATCTGACAGGCTCTGTGAACACAGGGCTTGATTCTTCACAGCCCACCGTGTGCTTTGTAAAGTCACTAAATCCTGGGAAACAGGAGAGAAAGTACTACCAGTGAAGCAAATGGAATACTGTAATTTAATTAGCACAGGTACCAATGACCAAAACAGGAATAAAACAGCAGTTGTGCCTTTATCTCCCTGGGACAGAAATAAAAAGGTAAGGCGCTGTTTTAGTTGCCATTTACCTTAAGGAGGCAAGTGCAAACTGCTGTAATTTGAGCCTGTATGGCTTTACAACCACATTTTTGGTGAAAATATCTATTTTTCTGGATGGAAAAATCTATACAGGTGTTTGACAAGAAGAACCAGGCCCGGTGCTCCTTTCTGACAAAGCCCCTTTCATGCTGCCTTGGCAGCACTGCCCACTGAAACAGCTCTGGCATGAAGAGATACCCAGCCGGCCTGTGCTGCAGAGGGCAGGGCCAGGTGGGATGGGTGTTGAGTCCTGGGTGCTGCTGAACTTGGGCTGCAGGCACTGCCTGCTGCAATATGTCATCAATTTAAAATGCTTTTAAGCTGATTTTGAAAATGTCTAACATCCTTAGTTTTGTCACTTTCTAGCTGGAAAAATTTGCAAGATATTTTGTCAGTTTTACTTAATTCAAACTGAAAAGGTTTGCAACGCCTTTTTTGCAAAAAAAAGAGACGAAGATTGAAATGAATCACAATTTTAAAACCGGTGTTTTGTCTGGCGTATGCAGTGAAGCTTGCTGGTATCTTCAACATTTTTTGATGTTTACTTTTCATCCCGATTCAGACGAGAAATTTTATGAAAGCTCAAAATCTTTTGCAGAGAATTTTTCACATAGCCCCAGTGGTCAGGCCCAGTGCAGAGGAGGTCTGCATACAGTCTTTGAAGGCACCTTTGCTGCCTTCTGCATACTGGCCGTGCTGTTAACTTGGGCTGCAATGCTTCCTGCTTGGTTCTTCTCTCTTTCTTGTGTCTCCAAAGCACATTCGTACTGGCACCCCCCTTTGGTAGCTAGTGCACTGTAGCTTTGCAAAGACTGCATAAGATTCTTCCTGCTGCTTATCCCATCCATATAAAAGCTTACTTACATAGATTCAGTAATTGCATGATTGCACTGGGAACAGCTACTTTAGCCCAAGATGTTTGTTCTCGTTCAGTTGATCTCAGCCCCATCCCTTTGCTCTGTCAGTCTGTTCCCGTATCCTTTCTGCCCTATAAAAGTGGCATTACCTCCTGATTAATTTCTACCACTTGCTGAATTAGTGCCTTAGTCAGCAACTTCTACCCCATATTTATGGCTCTCTGTGAAACAGGAATGGCATTAGGTCATTGTTTATTCATTCTTTGCATCTCAGAAGCATGTGCTTCAGCTCTGCAATAATCCAAATACACTGTCCCCGTATTTCACAAGAGGTGAGTCCAGTTGGAGGTCTACTTCATCTTTAGGAAATCCTTAGGAAAGATAAATTCAACCCTGTACTCAAGATTTTCACAGAACTACTTCTGATTTTCTCCAACTGGCATTTTATGCTCTGCAAAAAACATCTGCAAGCAATAGTCCTGCACTAGGATGATGTAAAACAGAGCAAAACTCCTTGTCCCAAAGGGTTTATGTGGTCCCCCTTGTGTTTTTAGGTTGCCTTAGTGGTAACTAGCCCAGAAAAGCAGGTCATTTTTATAGCCAGAGTTGTTCTTACAGATACTACTACTCCCTGATATGAATTCCCAGACACCCTCTTCACTGAGAGCATTCAGATACATTGCTGGAGGCAGCATTAGAGATAACAATAGATATTTGGGACTGGGAGAGAAGAGAGGGAAGGGTTTGCTTTTTTTTTTATTAGAAACATTGAATGAACAAAACACTTCCTAAAGGTGAAAAATAGGATTGCATATTTGAAGAAGTTAGGGACTCCTCACTGATAATTCTTTTCCTTTGTCGTAAAGTGTAGACCCAAGCTGCCCTATTTATTTTTGTGGAGATTAAAATAAAAAAGGTTGAAGAAGCCATGTACCAGGTTGCCTGTCTTTCAGCAGATCATATTGTCATATGTAATGGCCAGGCAGGTGATAAATGGCAGCTTTTAACGAGTTTCTGGCTGTAACATGGGAGCCTTGTACTTGTAATGTCAGTCTGTGCATCTGAACAGCCAACTATGAAATAAACCCAGAACCAGTATCGGTGGATGCAAACAAACAGATTAGCTATCTTGGCAGATGCCCTCTGAAGCCTAGTGCAGATGGAAAATGAAATCCCTCTGTCTGGGCTGACCTGTAGCGAGTCCACACAACAACCCGAGTCACTCTGCAGGAGCCTCAGTCACTGCCACTTTCCTGGATCCTTAGTGAAATCAGGAGAAAGGCTACTGGGCTTTCAGTAGGAAAAAAAGGCAGCACCACATAGCGAGGGAAAGAATGAGATGCTTGGAAGAATGAAAATCCAGGACAACTGAACTCAGAACCAAAGAGATAAGAGACTCCATACTGAAAAATCAGAGAATGTCAATGAATTGATTGGGGAAAAAAAATCCCAACCTTTCCATTGCAGTTCTTTAAAATAAAGAAGCACAGTAGCACAGGGGATGTAGTGCAGCCATCTCCAAAGCCATTTGTTGCATGTGTCTAAGGATCTGTCAGATAGACTGTGGAGCTGTATAATGACATCTGCAGCCTAAAGGCTAGACAGAATAAAATCAGAATCGGAAAAGCTTAGAAAAAGCTTTTACTATTTACATAAATGCATAAAACTGCCATAATTAGCAACAGCTGATGTGGGCCAAAAAGAGAGAAAGAAGTGTTTTTCTCACTAAAAGAGTTATTATGTCTGTAAATCAAAGTATGGCAAAATGCTGAAATCCCTGAAAGGCTACAACCCGTAATCCTGTGGGTAAAGTTTTGATCCTGCAGGCTTGGCCCCCAGAGCAGCAGAGTGATTGCTGAGCTGCTTTGAACACCATGATTCTTGGTGCCTTCTGCAACGTACACTGAGCTCCTTCTCCCGTAAACTGGAGTGGATTTTTCCTACACTACAAAATGGGCCTAAGTGATGTTGGCAGCCAGAAGGATGTGCGTATGATCCAGTGCATAATCACTTCCACAAGCATCTGCTGCTAGTGCTTTCAAGATACATGTAATCCAAGCTGGAGACTATTGTGAATACCTCTCATTTTCCCTTGCTGGTTCCTTAGCAGTTTGCTTCTAGCTAGTTAGAAACAGAATCCCCCATCCTGCTTAAATTGGTTATAATCTCTCCAAGATTCATGCTACAGCAGGAAAAGAACAAACTCCCTTGAGTTCAGGATGGGTTCATTCTCTTAAAGGTACAACATGCAAAGCTGCAGGAAAGAACAGAGGTCAGTTTTTATTTCTAAAGAGGAAGTAGCTGAAAAAATAGATATTTCAACCAATGTCCCATGCACATTAATGAGCTAACTTTCCTCTGTATTTGCATAATTCAAAGCCCTCTGCTTCTTTTGAGTTCAAAAGAAAATTAAAAAAGCACAATGTTTACCACTCCAAATTTCACAGGTATTGTAATTACTTCTTTCCCATTTCTATGTCAGACATTTCCAGTTGTATCTTTGTCCTTAGGAAATTGATTTTTTCCATTATCCCAAGAAAGTGAATAGCTGGGAAAAGGCAGTTTTATTTTTTCTCTTGTACAAGGGTTGTTAAGCGCCATTCTAATCTTGCAGGGAGTTATCAGTGGCTGAATATTTATTACATGAACGAGGGCCTCTTTAATGGAATCAAATGTCCAACGATAGCTAAATAAATATCCAAGTAATTACTCCAGTGTTCAGATTTTTTTTAATGTAATGATACCAGTATTTGTCTATCTGATTCTAGATTATATATGCACATGTAAGTGCTTTGCCAAACAGATGTGCATTCACATGGATTCAGCCTGCATCTGACTCTTGGAAAAACTGTGACCAGAGCGGGGAGGAGCACAAACCAACCCTCAGAAAATTATAGGCATGGTCTTTCTTTTAGTCTTTGTATTCTATTGTTTGTGGAGTAAAGGCAGTGTGCACAGAGATACCCAGGCATTCCTTTGTTGAACTGTAACTTCGTGTCACAAATGCTCAGTGGGTAGACCACAAATGCCTGGGGTTTTATTTTTCATATTATATTTATATAAATTGGGGAAATGCAAGAGTAATTAGTAATTAGTAGCATGAACGAGCATCACACAGTGTACAGAAATAATGAAAAATTAACAGAATGATTAATCAAATTCTTCATTTTTACCCATTGATTTCACTGAGCTTTCTTAAGTAATTAAAGAGTTACATTTTTTGGGTCAGGTTCTAGTCTCCAACTCTTATAAAATATTGGATAAACAGTGTAATATTAGCCAAAGCAATATCACTGAAGAGGCATTAGATAATGCAAGTATACTGCCTGAATTTCCATTGTCATTTCAGTAGATATCTTTCAAAAGTGAAGAAATGAAGCCAAGAGCTGAACAGGATAGTGATAAGCTCCACTGAAAAGCCTGGAAATGGACTCTGCAGGGACAGATCTTCAGTCCCACCTCATTCATTTTGGATTTGTTTTCCCCTGCATATGAAGTCACATGTGATACTGACATGTTTTAAGGCTCAGGCTGGATTTACACCAGCATAATTCAGTGGCATTTGTGTGTGCTCTTGATTCATGTCAGCAGCAGAGCAGGGGCTCCTTGCATTTTAAATGGGCAGAGGTAGGAGTAACATGAGCTATAAGCTCATTTAATACAAGTGAGAATGCAGATGTTTAACCATAGCCCAGAGCTTTTTTCCTTTCCATAGCAGGAATCTCTGTGGAAAGACCAACACATGGCTGCACCCATTTGGACATGATCCAGGGATGCTCACCCACTCAGACATGATCCAGGAATGTTCCTCAAGAACTGTGGCACAACCTGTTGCTGTCCCTCCACGCTGCCTCACCAGTGATGCCCGGCTCTGGGGCTGGGCTCTGTTCTCACCTCAGGCACCTCCTCTTGGCTCTAGGGCAGGGCAAGGAGCTTGGGGGTGCAGCTCAGGAGAGTTCTTCTCTCCTGCACCTGGAAAATGAGCAGATGGATCAGACTGCCCCGCTGGCTGAAGGCTGAATCTCAGCCCCTCTCCTCCAACAGCACTGACCATTAGGCATTGAGTTACAAGTGTTCACTCTCCCAGTCCTTGGGTGAAAGCTCACTGGGAAATAAAAACTGCTTCCCTAATGGATCTCCATAGGGTGCTGGAGGACGAGTCTCTATCACCATTCCCAGTGCTGAAGTGTCTCTTCCAGGAAAGTCTCTTTCATAGCTGGGCCCTTCCCAGTCCCAGCGCAATGGTGGGGAGCTCACCCCTGCTATCCTTCTCTTCTGGCTGCAGAAGAGTAGGAAATAACCTTTGCCATGATGAGACTGGCACTTCAGAGGAACACCATATTCATGCCAAGAAGGGCAGTGAAAGAACTCAAAATAAATGTGGCACCATTGATGTTCCTCGTCTATTGACATCACTCCATCCCACAGCCTTTACACAAACTTTGCTGAGAAAGACCTACTCTCATAACATAGACTGCTGCAAAAAACTGTGGGGGTGTGTTTAATACTATCTGCTTTTCCATGTGGAAAACTGAGAAGAGTTGTCTGAATAATCAGTACAAAATAAGGCAGTCTTTTTGTAAGTGTAAAGGAAGAGAAAGAATTGATTGGGCTCCATCCTTTTATACTATAGATGAAAAAGCACATCGAGGCTGTGTCTAGTTTTTAGTCCAGGAGTTCACAAAGCTGTCAGCCAGGTCAGATGCTGTCTCTATAAGCAACGGGGATTTAAATGCAGGCACACACACCTGTCTGGGCATTTGGATAAAAGTCTGGTATCTGGAGTGTGCAACTACACAGCTATAAATATTTAAACTGGCTGCTCTGACTGAGTGTTCTCAAGCTGCAAAGATGCTGGAAAGCAGAGCAGAGCTGGAGCAATGCCAAATCAATAGGCATGGACTTTTAAAGGGTGCTTGTATGGATCTCTGTAGACACTTCTGGTACTATGAAGTGCTTGCTATTAAAAGCAGAAGATAACAGTGGCTTTTCATTAGAAGAAGCAAGCCCTACAAAAAACCTCATGTCCTCTCTCCTGCTTAGGAACAGGGAAGATTGTTATGAGAAGAGGCTGAGAGGACTGGGCTTGTAGCTTTAAGCAGCGACTCCTGTGTACAGCTAATGGAGGCATGGACAGGAGATGGAGCCAAACTCTCCTTGGAAGTGCACAATGGTAGGGCAATAGACAACAGGTACAAGCAGGAACACGGGAAATTCCAACTTGGTATTAAGAAAAGGTTTTATACAGTGAAAAGGGTCAAGCACTGGAATAGTGTTCCAAAAAGGTTGTAGAGTCTATGTCCTTGGAGATATTCAAGCTTGACAGGACAAAACCCTAAGAAATTCAGTCCAACTGGTCCACCTTTGAGCAAGAGGTTGGACTAGGTGGCCTTTATGCCTCGGTGCCAGCATGGAGCCTTTCAAAAATATCAACCGCAGTTTAAAAATTAGGGAAAGATAATGGCCTTCTAAAGCTATTATTACTCAAAATAACTAAATGTTCTTTTAAGTGTGGCTCTTATTCATGTGAAGAAGCCAAAAGCATGTATTTGATCTCCATCTAACATGTGGCCCATCCGGTTTGCAGGCATCTTCTACCCTCAGCTGAAGCACAGGTTTCATGCGCTGGCCTAGCCAAAGCCAACTCAGGCTAGCTGAGGAAGCTGAGGAATGGGAAGAACAAGGGTATTGGGAATGCCAAGGAACAGCTGAGTTGCACTGCTAATAGGATGAATCCTGTGCAAAATTCTTGGATCCCAAAACAATCTCCATCTGAACTTCTAGGAAAATATGATCATGGTTTAAATATTTTGGTATCTCTCCCAGGCCAAGAGGATAAGGGCCTCACTGTGCCAGGGGCTGGATAGGACCAGGGTAATAAACAATGCCTGAGTTTGCATTCGTGTTTGGACCTCTCTGGCACTTCAGAGCTGAGAGCTGGTATCAGTACAATCTATATGCGCTGCAAGACCTCAACATGAGAAAAAATCAGAACCATGCCAAATAGTTTGGTATTTTTTTTTGTGTGGCTTAGATTCTCTCTCCCAAACAGAACCTCAGTGCTGAGAAAAACCCAGTATTACTCCTTTATCCCAGGCACAATTGCAAGATTAAGAACAAAAAAAAGACCTGCCAAGCACTGGAGGTACAAAAATTTTTAAAAGTAGCTGTCACATTACTAGCAGAGAATTATAAAATAAATTCTGTAGGAATACAAAAATAAATGTCTTTGAAGATGAATAAGACATAGCACAATTCTAAATAATGTATCACTATTGTTATAAGCTTGAATATTATTGCCTCTTTCCCCCAAAGAAGCAGTGTATGTTGCAAATACAAAAGGGTTGTTGTTTTGTGTTTAGTGCTGGTTTTTTTTAAAACTTTATGCCAAGTTGCTGTTTTCAAACACATGTCAGTGCTGGGAAGAAACGGGCATGTATCCATCTTGCCTTCAGGCCAAACCATTTAACCAGAACTGGGAATACTGACAAACTTTCTCAACCCTTCTCTCTCTCTTCAGTGCAATTGTATAAAGCAGCTCTTTTCAGGGCTCTCTATGAAAATGACCAGTATAAATATCACACTCTGTGCTTCTGTTCATCAAGTGGAAAATTATTTTTAACATACTTCTAGAGAAAGGTAACAGGTAAGTAGCCAATGTTCTTGCAGCCATTTTAAAGGAGGATGTGTCAGTCTATAAATCAATAGCTGGCTTGATGCCATTTGCTTCTGAATGGAAACCAACTATTTTTGCAGAGCTCTGCTCACAGCAGCTGAGCATCAATGCTAAGTAATGTGTAGCTATTAGGGAAAAACTGAGCATGACAGCACAAATCATGGAGCCCCTGATGAAGATCTCTGCACATGGCTGCTTCTTCTAATCACCAGCAGAATTTAATGAGACACCTGCAGTTTATAGACACTCTTGTTCTAACATAAATTGCCCTGAGAGCACAAAGTATTCTTTAAAAAAATATTCTTCAGTAAACCATAAACCACAAGGAGTTCATTGTCACTAACAACATACTCCTCATTAAGTTATAATGGTATGAAACAATAGTCCCTCATATATAACCTACAACAGATCTGAAGATTAAGTCGAAGGCTGTTAAGATCTCCTAATTAGCAGTTTTATACCATTTAGTTTTCATTAATAAAACAGTGGGAAGACCTTGAAATTGACCCCTTGCAAGGCTGCAAAACCACTAATTTTTCATAAATCTGACCCATATGAGACGAGAGAAAGGACTGAATGCATCCCATGGGTCTCTAAGTAGGAACAAGCTCAGGCAGGTTGGGATTCCTCCTCTGCTTGAACCTGCAAGGGCATTCAGCTGTAGCCACAGATGTTCCTTCCTTGCCGTCATCCTTCCATTGTAGTGAGAGGGCAGCTTGGACTGCCAAAAAACCATCGAAGCAGTTCATCAGAATGCCAGAATGGATAAAGGTTAAGTATACCTTGTCATAACTTATCAGATCTGCAGAGAGGGGGCAATAAACCCCCTTGTTTTCTCATCAGCAACGTGTTCTTTGCTGCTTGGTGGAGGAAACAGAGAACGGTGTCTGCTAAAAGTGAAAACAAACCCGGCACCTCTGAATCAGTGGGCTCAGAGAGTGAGCAAAGGCTTGTTGCTGAGAATTAGGGATGTTGTCATCCACCAAGTCAGCAGCTGGAAATTGCTGGCACGAACTGCTGAATCTCTGGGGCACCCTGGGGCTTTATTGTCTTGAACCAGAACTTGGAGTAGCCACAGCACGGACGCCTATCAAACTCTCTTCAGCAGGTGCACAGGCTTCCCAGGATTTCTGCTACAAGCTGCTTTGCTACCACTGACAACAGCATTTTGACTTTTTAACATCATGGATGAATACTTAAGGATCTTTGGTGTAATTTTGTTGCAAATATCTGAGAGTTAATTAAAGACTTTCCTTGGAAGGCCCCTCAGAAATTTTGAGTACATTATAAATTGTGAGGCAAGCCTGCTGCTTGTAGGAGGAAAAAGGTTTGTGGCATTAGTTAGTGGATCAGCATTTAAAAAAGTGAGGGGAATTTCATTCTGACCCTCTTCTGCTGTCAGAAATAATCTGTTTGTCAGTGGCTGCCTCTCTGGCATTTCCTATCCCCTTCCCTCCACGGACAATAGCTGCACTTCCCACTGTGCCAGCTGGCGTAAATAGACATATCTCCAGTGAAGTTAATGCAGCTAGGGCTTTTTACACAGTCTGAGGACCTAGTGCTGAACATTTTAAACAGGCTGTGCAGTTGCATCACTTATCAAATAAGACATGTCAGCAACTCTTGAGTCAGACAAAATAGTTGTCTAACAGCCCTGCTCTCAGGAAAGCCACAAATGCTCTCACAAAAACAGTTCTGGTGAAACTGGTAAGTATCTTTTACAATATGCTCCTTATGGGAAAAAAAAAGGGCAACACATTTTTATTCTTCTCACGTTATTCAGAGATTTTCTCATCATCAGAAAAAGAAAGTGTCAGAATAGGTGTATTTGAAAAACGATTTTTTAGTAAAGTAAATAGAGCCTTCTTAGGTAACGGGAGTGAAAGAGAATAATGTTAATGGAATTTTCATTAAAGAAAACTTCTTTGCAAAATAGTACAGACCATTGGGAGAGAAAAATTAGCAGTCAGATCCTCACTGGTTGCAATCTGGCATGGTTGTAGTGACAGACTAACTTCTCGTCTAGTGTTGCAAGTGAAATTACACAGTCAAGTTGTGGTCTGAGATATTCATTTGTTATGCACTACCTCATATTTGTTACTGGTTACCTCAGGGCAGAAAAGTAAATCAATTTTTTATTAATGAGAAATGTGCAGGTGACATCTAACAGTGAACTCCTTGAGGGTTTGGCCTTCCCTAAAAATAAAACCAAAAATAGCCTACAAAAAAATACAGGAAGAAAGGTATCACTGACCTTTGGGATAGCAGCTTCACCCCGAAGATGCCAGCATTGCTATGCCTTGCATTGCCACCCTGGGCTGGCATCCTGCCTGCCCAGCAAAGCACCCAGAAGCCCACGCTAGTGCTGGCAGTGACAGCTCTAAAGCATCAACCATCTCCACGGTCTACAGCACTCAAAGAAAGAAATTGGGTGGTCGGGGTCTCCATGGAGATGTGTGTGCCTTTCTCCGCTCCTTTCGGAAGGGGGAGCAGGAGTTGCAGCAAAGCTCCACTAGAGCTGCAGAGACGGGAGGTGAGGTAGGCAGGGTGGCTCAGGTATCCAGAGCAGCCTCCCTGGGGTCAGGAGCAGGCTCAGTGCAAGCTCATTTCCTTTGCTTTGCAGGCTGGAAAGGTGAGGTGGCATTTGGCAGTGTTACAGAGGGAAGCAGGTGATGAAATGTGTTGAAACACATATGCAACAGGCACAAACAGAGAAACAGGTGAATAAACATCAAATACAAAATATGCAGTACAGAAACCCATTTTCCTATCAGTTAAATCACAGCTGGGGGGCACAGACTAATTCCATCAGGAAACCCAGAATGCCTGAGAGACACGGGAAAAATTTGAAACTGAGCAGAAAATCTGTTCAGAGTGAAGCCACTGAGAGCTGGTGACAGAAATTACTCCAAGGTGTGGAGCAGAGCCAGGGAAAACAGAAAACAGTCGATCAGACCCTACAGAAGACTTTGGGGATAAATCTCTCTAGGGAAGTGCAGTGCTCATTAGGATTGGATTCAAGGGTGCTTCAGTGTTATTTCTAGTGTAAAGCGTCCACAGCCAGCTGCTTGGGAATGTTTTAGCAACTTTTAAAAGAATGAGAAATACCAATTAATTAAAGAAAATATTTGGGGGAAAAAGGGTATCTGCTTTGAGAAGTATCCACAGGAATACAAAAATGGCACGGAACAAGTGCATTTTTTTTCCAAGTTACCGACTACGCTTAAAATGTCTAGAATCTGCTGATCTGTGGCTTCTCAGCAAAAGGAGCAGTCCTGCAAATGCCAAAATTTTGACACCGAAGAATAGCCCAAATTTGTGAGCTGCCTCAAAGCAGCTCCCCACAGTTTCCAAAACCCTTTTGCAAAACTAGCACTGTAGAAGTCCCAACTCAAATAATGGTTTTCAGAGAACAGACCCACTATTTGGGAACTGGAAACTTCGAGCAAAGGGGGACTTTGAAATAAAGAAGGCTTCATAACATTTGGGATTCCTCTGTTGCTGTGAATCACATCACTATGCTGCATAAAACAAACTCCCAATTTTAGTGTCACCCTTTAAGGCATTTACAAATACTTGCATGCCTTACATTAACAGTTTAATAGCTTTAAAATATCTTTTAATAAACAGAATCTTCACATTTTTCAGCACTGAGATCAAAGCATAAGCAATTCCTATAAACATTTTATTTGAACCAGCATTAGAAATCAATTTGGCATTTGTTGTACCATTTGCCTCATTTTTATGTAAAAGCCTCCTATTCTGTTTTGTTTATAATTTTATTTATTACTGTAATTTTGGTTGCAACTAATCACACACATTAAAAATCATCTAGTTTTGAATAAGCCTTTATAAAAATCTCGACACTCTGTGCTGCTCATTCTTGATAACTGATGCATTAATGCGCACCTGATTTAAAATGCATAGTGCAAATGCAAAGTGCTAATTACAGCGATCCAAACTGCAATCAAGGTTTTAATGGCTCTGCAGTGAGTGGCGTGGCATTCACCAGCTGTAGCCTAGGCTACATATAAGCCCTTGTTCCCTAATGTATTCCCAGTGAACAGCTTCCTTGGGATCAGGGCAGGAGGCTTACTCTGCGCCCTGGGAATAAATGGCACTGCAAGACCATATGAACTCAAGCCTTGATGTCTAGTTTCTCACCAACCTGATTCTGAAACAACCGCTCAAGACAAGTACACCCTCCCCTTCAAAAACACATCTTATGGTACTATCTTATGATACTAAATTTTTCTAAAATTGAGACAGCAAATTTTTTTTTTTTGATACACAATTAGATATGGCCCATAATTGCAGATTCAGAGCCTTTTTATTCCTCTGAGATGCCTGATCCCACATGTACTCAGAAAGTGCTCTTGAGGCTTTGAATTGAGCCTGTGTTTTCCCCAGCGCAGGCAGCACAGCTCTCTAAGACTACATCGGAAGCGATTGCTAGATCAGTTCCTTAATTTGTGCTTGACAATGTTCAACTCATAGGCACAGTAGGTGGGTGGGGGAGTTTGATGGCTTTCAGATTGTGTGGGGAAAAGGAAAAAATAGACTTTGTTCTATATTTGGCATTTGAAAATGATTAATCTCTTTTATATTCTCTGAGTTACAACGTGGATGTGGAGCGAAAGAGACTTAGATTTTAATCTTTTTACTGAAGTAAAATAATTAAAAGGGTTTCACAAACTCATTTATTTCCACATGAAATATTCTATTTCAGGAATACTTGAGAAAGTGTTTCAGAAGTTAGCGATTTAAAGCAAGCAGCTGCATACTGATAACAGGCACTGCGGCTTTAGATCACAGGAATCCACTCAGCAAAGGAACCAATTTTTCTAATTTTGAAAAAGAACAAAACCCCACTGGCTAGAGTGATAGCCTAAAATTAAAGCTTGTATCTACTTATTTTGCAAGAGAAACAGTACAAAAATGGGTCGAAAGAGATGAAGCTCTTTCAGTATCTCACAGATTATAATTTATTGCAAAGGGAAGAGCCACTGAGTTCTTCTTCTTTTAATTACTATTAATTTGTTAGGTATGGACAGAAGATGTGTCACAGTTCATATGGGTATTTTAAATACTGACCTTATGCTTGCTATCCAAGCTATTCCCATGGAGGGGTGATTGGATTACTTGTGCTCCCCGCACTCGCTGCAGGACTCCCAGGGCAGTCCTGAGGGGTGCCTATTGCCCAGGCTCAGAGCGGAGACTCTACCACCACAAACATCTAATGAAATAAGTGCATGAAACTGTTTCTCCTATGGTAACCTCTTCTTGCACCTTAAACCCTGACACCTCAGTTTTATCAAATGATGAAATGCTTTATCAGACAAGTCAATGCTTAGATGAAAAATGTGATTGGGAGAACTGGTGATGACTTACAGGTCAGTTGGCTCAATCAATTTTTCTGTCCTTAGACTTGTCAAGCATGAAGACAATCAAATCCTGGCAGCATTTGCATTTGATGTCCATCCAGACCAACTTACGGAGTAATAGAATTATCTCAGTCTGACATTTGAGATCACCAAGAGGGCTTCTGGGCCAAAGATGCAAGCAGACCATATCTCAGTCAGGCTCCTTGATGGCCCATCAGGATAAAAACAGCTTCTCTCTGCTGTGAGGAGTTTTCACCTACAGATGTCTATTGTAACATGTGGGCCCATGATTTTCTTGGCAATTTTTCAAAACTGGGCTTTTTCAAAATTATTTCCATACTCACGGAATAGTTGGATGTTCAGAGTTTGGCAGACTTGAGGAAAAAGATCTGCAAAAGGGAATTCAGGATTCAGAAAGTCATACTCATGTTATCAGTATTTTAATTTGCCCCGAACTCAGGCTTAAATCCAGAAGGAGTCGTTAAATACTGTAATCTTCTGCAGATCAAAGGCTTTCATACAGTTACCCTTTGTTGAGCTCCAAAATTGTTTGTTTGATTAGTCATTTCTTCTATGTGAGATTTGATTGTTGATTTGAAGATATCCAGACGTGGAAAGCCCTTCACTTCTCTTCCTGGTTTGTTCCAGTGGCTAATCACTCTCACTTGTTTCTCAATTAAGTCTGCCTGATGCTGGTTTCCAGCCACTTATTTTTCCAGTGTCTTTCTCATGAAGTAAGACAGCTTTGGGTAAGGCAGGGTCAGGCACAGGCACGCTACATCCGCTCAAGCAAAATACTCTGCAAGAATGCTTGTTGGCATTTTTAATTAAAAAACTCTGTGTATTTATTTAAATGAATTGAAATTAAAAAAATCCACAGCACATTGGTGTTTTATATAGCATTTTAAAAGGCATTGAGTGCTCTATAAGCATATGGTTTTATTTTAACGTTTCTTCAGGCAGGTATTATTGAGAACTGACAAAATAAAAAAAACCTATGTATTTCTTCTGCTGCTTTGTATAATGAACATCTGCATTATTTTCTACCTCAAGTGTCTGTTTATGAAGTTAGAGAAATCCACTACCTAAGGAGCAAGCCAGAATGATACTGAAAACTCAAAAGAAAATTCCAGATGACAGTCTGGCTGACTAAAGAAAATGAAATAAAACTCAAAGCTTCATCTATCTCTAACAAAACTCAGGCAAAAAAAACCCCCTTAAAGACCCAGGCATAGCATTCAATAATGATATTTTCATTAGAAAGCTCTTTCTTCTCTGCAAACTCTACCCTGAACTCGAGAAACTGAGTCCTCAGATACCCAGAAAAAATAGGAATTACTCAAAACTACTAAATTTACAGCAGAGAGAAGAATTGAAAAATCTATGTCTGCATCTGTTGAAACTGATGGAAGTTTTGCTGTCAATGCTAAGACACGCTTTAATACTTCGATTGAAATATTTCTGTTTCACAGTCCCCTGAAATTCAAGAACTGTCAATGTCACGCCCTCCATCAATGCCACTGTTCTGGGGTGGATCTATCGGCCCTGTGTTTACAGGCTGGGTTGGGAAGGATGGCAAGATAAGGATATACTGACAGCCTAAGACAATCCACCAACCTCAAAGCCCACAGAAATGTCAAATCAGGCACACCCCAGGGGCAAGGGCAGTAAAAATATTAAAAAACCCCTCCGAACAACCTCCCAAGAACTACTCTTGAACGTTATTGTCATCTTTCTAATCCAAGTTTCAAAGGCCCCTACAAACCAAACTAGCCAAGATTTATTTTAATAATTCATTCAATGGTCTAACTTCTTGTTGTTGTTCTCCACCATGGAAGAACAACACTGCACTTAAGTAATTGTTGTGAATGAATCAATTACACATACACCACTAGTGCGGTTGTCCAATTAAGCCTTTTCACAGAGCTAAAGGAAATCAAAGACAATCCACGCACATTAATGTGCTGTACCTTTTCTGCAGGATATTCTGGCATTCCATTAAGGGCTATTTCTAAAGACTGCCTGCAGCAGATTTAAATTCTGGTTGGGTTGAATAAAGGAAAGATAATGTTACTTCAACATCTTACAGTCATCTGGGTTTTGTTTTGATCATATTTCAGAAATATTCACATGTTTTCCATACATACTGTAAGGATATTTTTGTAACATAAAGTTCTCCTTTCTAAGGTCATTTATTTTAGTTTTGGTGCAGCCATGCTGATGAATGGGAGATGAAGGGGCATGAGAAGTTACTTTCCCATTTAATCACAAACTCTAAGCAATGACATGTACTCCCCAAGTACTAAGAATAGTTCAAGACTAAGTCTTACATATGGAAAACTAGCTGCTTGCAGGGCAACTGATGAGTGTCAGTCATGGATCCAGCTCCTCTGGGATTTCTAAGCCTTTATGCCATCTCTGCACCTGCTCATTGGGCAGGTCTGGTACTGCCTAATGGCAACCAAGTTGTGCAATCAGCACAGCCACCACAAACCTTCCTGTTAGATGGTTTCCGTGTCAATTCTAGCTCTGGCAGAGATGGGGAAGTTGTGCTGGCATGTCACTTTATCTTGGGATGCTAGAGGATCAGTTTCCGGATATCTGGATACATAACTGGAGGAACATACTATTTGGCAGTGATCACAGTTCATCGGGCATAAAAGGCTGTAGGAGCTGGAAGAAAGGTAGTGGTGCAGTCAGGGGAAGAACATAATCTGTCTGAAATCAGCAGCACATTCCCTCAGTCTTGCATGCTGGAAAAGCCACTGCTCTAAAAGACGTGTCTCAAGGTCTCTCTTTCAAAGATCTCTTCAAAGTAAATCTTAAAAGAGTTAAAAAACCAGAAAACTTCTTGGTCCTCCCTGGATCTTTGTTTGGACAGTTACAGTTGTGGAAGCCAAGGCAGGGGTAAGAAAACACTGATTAGTGACAGAGATTTCTGTCTGGGAAACTAAGAAAACATCAGACTGGAGTAGGACTGTGGGAGAGAGCAAGCCTTGCGGGAGAAGCTGTCGCTGTCTGGTTTTCTGGGGTGCACTGGGCTGCTCAGAAATAGATTTCTTGCATGTACTCACAGACAGAATTAGCTGGTCCTGGGCCCTCCCTGGCCCGGGAGGGAATCATGTCCATGCAACTCATGTAGCACCATCAGCCAGACTGCATAGTCACTTCAAGCCTGGGATGGGGAAATGGAGGGATGGATATCAGGGCATTATGGGAGGCATCTGGCTGGCCAGGGCCTGGGTACCAAGTGGGATCAGCACATCAGAGCAAAGAGTTTGCATTCAAATGAAGACCATTTGTGTTAAGATCTTCTCTGATATTGTGTACGGAGGGAGTCTGAGGTACAGAAGGCTGGGTCCTGCTGTCCGACCAGCGCTGCAGCCGTGTCATACTGCCTGAGAGTGCTGCCATCCCAGGGATGCCTGCCTACAGGCGATGATGGTCCTGGTACTACGTAGCTGGGCTGACACTCCTGGCCAGAGAGATGCTGGCAGGCACAGAGACACCCTGGGGCAGGCACAGGGACACCTTGGGCAGGGACATCCCTAGGAACTCAGTCGTGGGTGACCCTCTTGGGAACAGAGCAGGACAAAAAGCAGCGAGCAGCAAAACATCATCACAAATCGGAGTTTGCAGCTTTTTGAGATAACACATTGCAAGCATAAGCAAGAAGCAATAGAAGTCGGTGCAAAAAGACCAAGGATAAAAAAGACATGAACAAACCCGTGAGCAAATACATGAGCTGAATACCTATGCTCACAGTTTTAAGTCAAAATACTTTTTTCCCCTCCAAGAATAAATGTAAGAAGAAAAAAGTAAAAGAAATCTAATGTGTTTGGTGATGAACAAAATACCTCAATCTCAGAAGACCAAAATAGGAAAAATAAAACTTATTTCGATACTTTTTAGATTTCCTTTTCAAAAGACACCTAGCTCAGACTCTCCGAATGCATTTAATCACATTTGTCTTATTAAGCAAGATTGAGCAACCTAAACCATATGAAAATTGTTACTGGCCCGAACATGATTCACTAGGAATGAAAGCCAGTCCCATTAATTACTTTCTGCAGAGCATTCCCAAAAGTGCATTATTCACACTGTAGTTCTAAGCACGTTGTAGCTCATGAGGCAGAGATGGGAAGGAAGACCCTTATTTGGATGGACGCAGAGAACTGCACTTTTGGACTGAGCAAGCATAAACTCACAGGAGAGGGGAGTGACAAAAATTACACAGAATTCAGTATGATTGATTAACTACCTTTAATAGAAGTACCACAGTAATCATAAAGGGAGACATGATTAAATGTGCAAAGAGCTCAATGGGAACTGTGACATTGAATCAGTTGTAAATTTTGATACTCACCAGCTCTTTGTTCCTGTCCATAGTCTGTGCCTCTAAAAATGTGTCTGTCCTGCTTGAGTATAAGTTCATCAGAACTGCAAGTGCCACATCCAGAATGTTACGTGAGACTTAAATTTTTACAGACCTTCTGACCTTATGTGACTGTTATATCTGAAAAACGACAATGCAATATATTATATCTTAATAAAATAGTGAGTTACTGAATAAATGTTTTATCCTAAGTTCACAAAAATACAAAAAATTCCTGGTGTACTCTACGCTAAACTTTTTTTTGTAATGAACATGTTAAAAGGCTTCTGTTATTGTTCTGAATTATTCTAAAATACTTGGCCTGATGATGCAGTATCAGGCATGTGCAGTTGATTTGAAGGAGCTAAACTTTGCATCAAATTTCCCCTGGGTACTGTGTGAAACTGCACAATAAATGAGTGTTGCTGTAACTTAAACAGATACTGACTCTTCGGAGACATAAAAATAAAAATGTTCTGGCATTAAAATGTGGCCCTGACAGGTCTATTACACTCTTCACAAAGTCTGATCGTTTTCTTCTAACAGTAGCTCTCTTAAAAATTAATGATGCATACTTTCCATGCTATCTCATTACCGATGCACAACTCAGTAGGTTCAGATGAGATTCCAGCTAGGCGGGTACTCCGTCAGGGGGGCATATTCCCTCTCGGCAGGGAATGGGCTTAGTTCACCAAAAAACTTTCCTTCTCTGTATCTTCTTCTATTTAATCTACAGAGACTTTCTGTGAGATCTTTCTTCTCCTTTCCAGTTGTCAATATGACTGCTTTAGATCTCCGTCTTGGGTTTAAAATTCCATATAATAGCATAAAAATATATTTTTTTAACTGAAGTTTGGAAAAAACCTAAATATTTCAAAAGAAATCTTTTTCTATAGCAGATCCTAAATTTTCCATTAATATTTGAAAAGATCCCAGTAGATGAGAACTTTTCTCCATGAAGTTGCAAAAAGTTAAAGTGTTCAGAGTACTGAAATTCCCAGCACAATTCTTACAACAAATTCCCTCAGGCTTAATATCACTGACTAACAATGCAGCAAATAAGTAGCTTTTTGCCTTTTAATTTAATTCATTTAAAATAAATTAATCTCTGTAGTCATATGTCAAACATGTAAATCAGCTTTCTAAAGGAGTGTCTCTGTGATTTAACTCAACTTCTTGCCCACTCCCACCCCACTGGCTCCCTCCAGCCCAGAAAAGACCTGGGAAAATAGTAAAATTGGCATTCTGGCCCAAAGGGCAGGAGATCTGGCTGTGCCAGGAGAGTGCAGGGCACGAGGGAATGCAGTTCAGCATCCCTCACCCAGCTGCAGCCTCAGATTTCAGTAGATGCATGCATGCCAGTGGCCAAGGGATGTGTGCTTATCCAGCATTCCCTGCGCATATGAAATCCCCAAACTGGTGTTGTTTTTCCCTTTACAGCTGGCTAGTGGCTTGCACTGTGTGCACTTACACTGCTAACATCAATTGACTCATCTCTAAATGAGAATTAATGAATATGTATGATTAATACCAAGCTGGGCTGGCTGGGTGCCCAGGTATTGGGAGCTATGTGTTTTCCATTACTGGAATGCATTTACTTTCACTGATGGGCAGAATTCGGATTTTATTGTTATTCTTTCTAAATTAAAAAAACCTGCAGAGGCAGAATATTCAACTAGTAGTATGAGACTGAAAAATAATAACCCAGGACAACGGGCTCACTTTGTGTGGCATTTTAGTGAGGGTGTTCCTACAGGAGATGCAAAATCTGATATACAATGAAAAGCTTTTGTCAGCCTTCAAAGCACCCTCACTCCCAGAAAACACAAACTTATGGAACTGAGCCTTACTTAAGTCTCTCTTGCAATACAAGGAGTGCTACAGAATTTTCCTGGTTAACAAATGTTTGAATTTACACATACTTCAGTACTTTAAAGCGCTGGCCATATACATTAAAAGCGGCAGAATGTTATCTGCTTTACCAGGGGTCCATTTTAATTCTTCCCATACTATTTTCCATTGTATGAATGGAAAATAAATGAAGTTAATTTTCTGATTTTTTTTTATTTTGCAGATTAGAACTAGATGTTATAATTTTGAATTATGATTTACCACCCCTTTTTTCCCTCTTCAGCAGAGGTTTAATTTAGTTTCATTTACCTCATGTGCTTTGAAATATCCCAGAGACATGAAGCTACAGTTGCAATAAAATTATTTTTGCTGCATAATGTAATAAAAAAGTGACATAAAAAATTAAATAGGTACCTATCTTTTTTGGATGTGTAGACATAGGGGTTTCTGGCTTGTACCTCCCAGGAGAATAACCCTTCTTATTTTTATTCTGGAAAACACTTTGGCATTGAGCAGTTTTAGCTGATTTCATAGAATCATAGAATGTTTTGGGTTGGAAAGGACTACAAAGATCATCTCGCATCAAACCCCTTCGCCAGAGGCAGGGACACCTTCCACCAGATCAGGTTGCTCAGGGCCCCATCCAACCCGGCCTTGAACACTTCCAGGGATGGGGTACCCAGAGCTTCTCTGGGCAGCCCATTCCAATGCCTCACCACCCTCACAGTGAAGAATTTCCTCCTAACATCTGATGTAAACCTGCCTCTTTCAGTTTAACGCCGTTACTCTGTGTTCTATCACTCCATGTCCTTGTAAACAGTTCTTCTCTGTCCTCTTGTACCCTTTAGCAGGAAGGCTGCTATGAGGTGTCCCCAGAGCCTTCTCTTCCCCAGGCTGAACAACTGCAGCTCTCTCAGCCTGTCCTCATAGCAGAGATGCTCCAGGGCTCTGATCATCTTTGGGGCCCTACTCTGGACCCACTTCAAAAGGTCCACTTGCTTCTGGTGTTGGCAGGCCCAGAGATGGATGCAGCACTTCAGGTGGGGTCTCATGAGAGTGGAGTAGAGGGGGAGAATCCCCTCCCTCGACCTGCTGGTCACTATTCTCTGGTACTCGCTGGCTGCACTGAGACAGGTGGCCAACTGCTCTGTAAGACGAATGTTCATTCTTGCCAAAATCTGTGCTGTGATACCATGCATAATTAAGGGAAATGCATTTTACTGGACTGTGGAAGCTGAGAAGCACATAACAACATGCTTTGTGTTTATTTATGCTAAAGTTCAGCTTTGGATCATTCACCCAGATGACCACTTTCAACTCCCAGGCACCTGCAGTGCACAGACCAGTGTTGGAACAGGTAGGTCCTGGCACATAGAGAAGAGTCAAAGTTTTATCTCCACTGCTGAATTGGCATCACCCAAGATTTCATACCATAACCATACTGCAATCTGCAGCTATCAGCACACTTCACTTACTGTTGATTTATTTAGCTAGCAGTTGATGGTTTGATAGTATTTAATTAAGCTCAACACAGTTAAAACCAGCTAAGCTTTGGCAGCCACTCCCGTCATTGTAAATCGAATTTTGTATTGTGGACAAGGGAATCAGGGAAACAAGATGAAAACTATCCCTCGTGCTCCACCCCCTGGTACTTGGCAGCAAGGAACTACCAAACACTGCTCCCCGGTCTGAACTTCTGTACTAGAACAACATTTTTAACATTACACACACAGCGTATTTTTCAAACATCTCTAATGAAGCACAGCCACATGTATGTGTGTGCATATTCACACACGTGCTCTAACACATACAAATATGTGTGTGCATATTTGTAAATGAATTCACACACATATTTAGCTGAGATCACAATGGAACAAAACTGTCTCTCTGAGAGTGATTATTTAATCCCAGACAAAGAGCTTCCTGCAAGAAGAACAGACATATTAGCCTTCAATAATTTTGAACTTCTCCCACTGGAAAAAGCTTAAATCCCTTTTACGTACTGGGTTAAATAAGAAATTTGTTGTCAATGTTTTGAACAAAAAAGTGGTCGCAAGAAGCTATATGTGTTCCTGGTGGATCTGTAAGCTCTTTGAAAACAATTTTCATGTATTTTCCAGCAAAGTTGGACTGCTTTGTTCCATATTCTAATGCTACTCTGGGGGGATTAAGATGTTCAGAGTTTGCACTGAGTTCTGCACAGATTCCAGGGAAAACAGACCTGCTCATCCTGGCTGCAAATTTTTAGGTGAGAGGTTGAGCTGCTGCTCTGTGCTGTGCGTGGGTCAACAGAATCACTCAGATATGCAAAGAGACAGAAGAACACTGTATGGTTTTCAGGGCTGGGATGTTTTCCTGAACTAGTTTAAGAGATGCCACAATTCTTCTGTACCTGGTTCTCCATGAAGGTAGGATGAGCGTGTTGATGCAACAAAACATGCGGCCCAAAGTTCTTAAAGTGCTGTATTTACTAAGTTACTCTCTGATATAGTGACACAGCACTTCCAGAGATCTTAATATGACTATTTTTAAGCCATCTGGTTTGAACCACCAGCTGGTATGAAGCTGGCACCAAAGGAACTAAACAGCAAGCTTCCCTGCACTTATAAGCACCTAGAAGATAACCTGCACACTTTTAAATTGAGATTTGACAGAGGGCTTGAGCCTAGGCCAATTTAAAGTACATAAAAATTCCCTCTGGCTTACATCTGTGAAGATGAGGGAGGATAAGAACAGTGTCAGTTTAGGAATACATGTGAGGAAAGATCACTCTCTGGAAATGCACATTTACTAAATATTGTGAACTCATAGTGAATACTTCAACTCAACAAATATTCACCGAATCCTCTAATACAGAGGCCAAAGAAAGCTTTGGCAAATGTAAATCTGAATTGACTTAGACATAGAATCAGATGATTTGAGAACTGATGGCAAAGTTATAAAACACGAAAAAACTCATCACATGTCAGGGGGCAAGTGATAATTTCTGCCAGTTGACCTCCTCACCAGCTTCTCACACCTGGGGATTTTTGACCTTTTACATTTTCACTTGTTCCTATGTACATTTATACATTTTGGGGTAGGTGGAGGAGTCCGTTTCTTTAATCTTGAGAAACCAAGCCCGCAGACATCACATGTGGAAGCTCCAGGTGATCCTGGATGTCGAGGGTTCCTGTGCTTTGACACGTTCTGGCACCTGCCAGAAGAGAGGGCATTCTGCCCAGTCAGTGAGAACTGATTAAAAGCAGAAATCGGGCTCTTACAACGCCTCCACATAAACTGTGAAGAGTAAGGCAAGCAGCAAAAGCCCCTTCAGCATCACCAAATCCTCCCAAGGCAGTCACAGCACTAATCCTTCCTTCCCACTAGCAGCTATTCCACCACCATCACTGCTGCACCCAGCACAATTCTGCTCACTATCAACACCTTCCCATGCATTTACAAGGAGTGGGTGGGCGGGGTGGAATAACAGGGTTCTCCCCCACAGTTTAGACCAGGAAGTAGCTGGCAATTTAGTACAGATGAGTAACTCAGTAGTTTATTTAAATGGAACACATTGGATCCTAGATAAATAAATTTTTCTGTATTTTGCATATTTTAACAGGTAACACAAAACAATGTCAACATTTAAAAATGCAAGAATAGTGCAAAATTACTTCTGTAATACAAAGCAAATGTTGGCAACTGGCAGCATTTTAAAATCAACAATAGGAAACAGATCAGATAAAGCACTAATTTGTGGTAGAAATGGTAGAAATGCAACTACTCTACAGGCTTTTCCATGCTTTAAGACAGGAGAAAGATCGGTTACATACAGTCAAACCTATGAAAGGTAACTAAACCACAGCACTTGAAAAGTAGCCTTGTATACCAATTTCCAGACAAAATGTCAGTATAATTTGATTTCTTGCTGAGCATATTGCTCTAACTTCTTTTAGTATTTGTCTTGGCTTGTATTTGTTTGTAGTATTTATGAGAAAATGACATGCTGTTGAAGAGCTCACTTTCTTTTAAACATTGGCACCCTGAAATTAGAGCTCTGTTGACAGTCACCATTCAAGAAAAAACAAAACAAACCAAAAGTTGCCATGGTAGCAGAACAAAATCCAGCTTTGAAGAATGAGGTAAATAGAAATACAGGTATTGAAATATAAACCTAAAAAAAATATTTTCAAGAAGTGCATAAAGTCCCATTGTATCAATTCCTTTAGAAAAAAGGATTTGCAAATGTATGTCTGAAACAAGTGCTAAACTACAGTTCTGTAACATTTGAGTTTAGGAGCTAGTGTGACATTCGATTCTTATTTTCCAGGTAACACAATAATATTCACTTCAAAGCAGTGATTATGAGGCAACAATCTTATATATGTGTATCTATTTGTATCTGCACCTTGAAGTAGGTCACTGAAGACACACTTATGGCAATAAAATTACTCAAAGGGCAACTACACGTTCTGTATGAACTCCTGAAGAATGGTGCCACCAATTAAACTTTAAAAATCTTTTACAGAGAAGTTTCCTATCTGAAAAGTCATAAAAAATTACAACAGGAATTAATGAAGCTTGAGTCAAACCCAGCCTTTAAATTATTCCCATAGGAATAAAAGTGTTTATTTTCTAACCATTTGACTTGACAAGGAAAACTTATTTAGAATTTTTTTACTGATGAAACCAACTGGTCCAGACAATGTAACAAATATTTAAACATCATATCTTTAAAAACCCGACTAGAAACAACAAATAATTTGGAAGAATGATTAACTGTGTAAGCAAGTAGCAGGGCAGACATAATGTGATGCAAAAACCAAACAATTTAGTTAAATTTTCAAATGCATTAGAGGCTTATTAACCTGAACTGTCTGAAGAAGTTGATGATACATGGATTCACTTGACTGTATTTAACCTCAATTTTTCATCCAGAAACAGCTACCAATGACAAACAGCAAAATACACAAAGCACAGAGATCCTCAAGTATGTTACAGCCCTCTTGGGAACCTGAATGGAGGAAAACATAGAAAAAGTTTACATCATAGAAGAAACCAAAAGACAACTGAAAACTCTATGGCTAATATGAAGGGAAAAAATACTGCTGTATTCCCACATTTGTATATTTATTCCCACATGCTGTATTTGCATTCTGTTTACAAAGTTTAGGTTCGGGGCATTCAGATTAAATGTCTGCATTTTTATACAGAACAAGAAAGAATTCTCTCCATGAGAAATCTGTGGTATTATGCACAGATTTATCCTTTCTCTTCGATCTGGCTTCTTAAATTTAAAGCCCTCAAAACATCACAATCACTTGTGGTGTTGGAAGAAGGAACTTCTGTTGCAGAAGTCTATTCACGCCTTCTTAACCTTTGGCTGAGGTCAGCCAGCCAAATCACATTCTTAACTCTACAAGAAAGTAAGAGACAGAATTTTAAGAAACTATTCTTTAGCATTTATAAATGGTCAACCACACAACAAATTAAGTCCTAACCTGAAACAATCCCATAGCAATGGAAAATGGATAGGATAACAGAAAGAATGTTACAATAGCAACTGTTTTTTGGAGCATGGTACTTAGGTACTAACAACCTACTGACGTACACAGTCCAAAGGTTATTTCTGCAACTAGATTTGATTAGGAAATTTTCCCTCTTCATAAAAGAAATTGTTTTTTCATTGAAAGATTGAACATTTTCAGATTTTTTTTCAACGAAGCTAACTATTTTCACCACATAGAAAAGATACTATTTTAGCCTACTATTTCACATCAAGAAAGCATTTGAAAGATAGCTTTGTTGAAATTTCTGTAGAATAGCCTTCAAATTATAAGATAAATTCCTAAATGTTGGCTTGAGAGACACACCTTTTAGAAGAAACAATCCAGTAAGTCTCAGCCCAAAACTGCTGAGAATTTTTATGTAATTCCAATTGTGTGGACTTCCTATCTTATTCTCATGTTCACACAATATCCTTACAGTAATGGCAGCAAATACTTCCAGGTGAAATACTACTGTTATTTCTAAATGTGATGAATTTGTATCTTCTCATTTGCTAAATGAAATTTGGCAACTGAAACCAAAGGTCAATATCTCACTACAACACAGGAGCAGAACAACAGGAAGAGTTTTGCAGATCAGTGGAAAAAGCTTGGGACCTTCAGTGCTGCCATTTTTAATAGGTCTGTTCCTCCACCAACATTTGCAACGATGCAAATGCTTCTTTTAAAACATCTTTCTGTAGTAGTATATGCTGTCCTTTGGAAGCTCTGCTCTTCTGATTTGTCTTAGAAAACAAATTTCTCTTTCACAGTGGTTTTGACCTTGAAAATGATAGGAGGACTTCCATTAATAAAGAACTAAGCATGGAGACTCTTAGTATTAGAATCAAATGTTCAGCTTCTTAAATGTTAAATACTTCTCTCACACTGCTTTATTAAGACACTCCAACAAAACAAAGAAAGAAGTTAGGATTGTGCTGTGATTTCCTGGACAAGTCAAGAGGCTGTGCAACTCGGCACATAAGTCATAAAAACCAACCCGTTTTGGAAGATAATTGTAAAAAATGTTTTTATTTTCATGAATTATAGAACAAAGTCCTTCCTGCTGACTACATCATTGAATTCCAGTGTAAGGACTTCTCAAACATAAATCTTGCTACACAGTGAATTTGAAAACTCACAAGTAATTCCCAAGTGCTCAAATGAAAACATGCACTCTGAATGCATGTGTAGTAATACATAATAAAGGAATTTAGAGCAAAGCTTTTCAGAATCAAAACTGTAGGCACAAATCCAACAGCAGAAGTTGTTTTAGCTCCAGTTTTCTTTTTAAATCATCAACACCAGTGAAGAACCCCTACCAGTGGGATCCTTGGAAATCGTATTTTAAACACTGTGTGGAAGACACTGTTTTCTGTCCAGGGTTTAAGCATTGTCTACCATGATCAACTTGATCCTGTGGCATTTAACTCATAAATAAGAAAAAAATCAGAGTAAAAAAAGGTAAAGTTACAACCATTTGCAGAGACACCATTTCTGCTCATCAGTCCTCAGTGAAAGTCACAGATTTTGGACCTATGGACATCTGTGCTGATCACCAAAACAGATCACCTCTGAAGAAGAACCATGCCTGAACTACCTGGCTTGAAGCAGGAGACATGAAATGCTAAACCCAGGAAGAGAATATGCTGAATACCAAAGTATGAAGGCCATAGATGGAAAGCTTCCATCCAAAACACAGACTTTCTTTAGAAAAAGCAGACAACTGATATATATGTTCACTGGAGGAAATATATCCAAATAAGGAAAGGAAGGACATAAAGTGCATCTCTGAGAAAAAAATGCACATTTGGCTACTTGTTATCACTTCCATTGAAGCTAAAAACCAGGTTAAAAGACATACAGTTTATATTTTGCTTCCTTATTGCTCTGTTTTTCTATTTGCTTTGTATAATAGACGTTTGTGCTGTTCTGTGTGACCATCTTGCTTACATCAATATTTTCATTTGAATAAATATATTTCTATTTATCTCTGAAACAGTTAACCGTCTAGACTACTCCTTCCTGCGTGTTTTGCAACTGATAACTTGTGATAGGCATTTGGTCCTTCAACCTGGTGATGTTCTTACACTATATCCTAATGTTGTATTCTTAATATTCAAAGGAACGTTCAAAGGACAAGCTTGTTTTATCCTGCAAGATTATTATTGACAACCATCCACAACGTGGGCTGAAATATCTTGTCAAAAAACTAAATTTATTCGGTTTTTACAACAGACAATTTTGTCCTTTGATTAGGTCTCAGCAGCACAAGAGCATTTAGCCACCCCATTTCTTGTCATGATATCGCATAATATACACAGCTCCACTTTAATGTTTTTTGGGTTTAAATTCAGCTCAGATTAGAATGAAACTTGGAAGCCCAAAAACCAGGTTTATTTCAGTCTGAGAGAAAAATGGGCCAGTCAAAATACAAATTTATGTCAAACTCTAAGTTCTAGTAAGTACAAAATGTCTTTTTTTTTAAACATTGCTTGTTCCACAAAGAAAGCACAAAGCTTTATTTGCTAGTGTCCTTAGCTTCTGTTACCTCATCAGTTTGCTCTGGAAGCCATTTCTTTAGTAAAGTGATTCTTTGTAGACAGCTGATATCATCATCATGATCCAAAAGCATAGGAACTATTACAGACGTGTTATTATTTTAATAAAATATTTTAAATTTGTAATAAACGTACCCAGAGTTTTCTTTCAATACTCCAGAACACCTTAAGTAGAAGGTTTACTTCTTTTGGCTCTCTTTAACTTTGAATAACCTTCTTCTTTCTGCTCACAAAAACAAGACAAACAAACAGAAAAGGGCAAAAACCAGTAAAGCAAATGAAGCAGCAATACTAAGCCAACAGTTCAACTAAAAAGAGTTGTTTCTGAGTGAAATGCTTGGTTGAATAAGAAGTAATTAATAAATGTTTCTGTTTTCTAATAGAAATAATTTAAAGTATGTTTAAGTACAGTGGCTAAATAATTAGGACCACAGCTACTTTGAAAATACCCTTTACATTCTAGTAACCATGACTTTCGAAACCAACTGATCATTCCTGAGGTAATGACAAAGACTTACTCTTCAGAGATGTGCTTAGCAGTGTCCCCAGTTAGCACCATTATATTTTAACCTGGGGACAGGAAGAATCAGCCTAATAAGCATCAGAGAGTACATTCCTACCCCAGTTAATAGACAAGTCTCTTTCCTATTCCTGACACACCACTGAAACTTCCCAAGAGCTGTGCACCCACCTCCCTTGAGTCCAGCAGTGGCAGCCCTGCAGTGGCAGTGTGGCAGTGAGAACTTGCTGTCTCCTGACACTTCCCAGAAGTAGCTTGCAGGGCTCAGGCAGGTACCTGTGCTAGTCACAGCCTGCCTGGACAGTGAGGAATGCATGGGGCACCTGACTAGGACAGGACAGTGCCCCTTCCCCATTCCAGCAGTGCTGCCAGACCAGCTACAATCTCTTCATGCTCACAAACCCTGGTGTCTCTGAGCCACTCCCAGTGGCAGGCAAAGGACTTCATTAATTTGTATTGTGGTGGAAGTCTCCCCTCAATACCCAGACCCCTGGGGTTGTTATTCTTACAAACAGCTATGTTCAGTTGCTGATTTTCTTCTCTTTGTGAGACTGACTCTACTGCTGGAGCACTGCAGTGCTGGGCCTGTAACCAGTGATTCAGTTGTGGCCCTGTGGAAGGGCCTTTCCCAGCTGCAGTTGGATGGGGCCAGCTCAGAGCAGCTGGGCTGATGCTTCCCACACAAATTCCTCTCTTCCCTGCTGCAGCTCAAGCTCTGGGGTATGAGCGTGTTCCTGCAGCAGGCCCCTGGGGTTGCTGTACTGGCCTTTTCTGAACTGCACAGAAAGCACAGACTATGTTCTTTTAATCACAGTTAAAACTTCCAGAATTATCTTGTATTTGGCTCTAAAACCATAACAAAACAAAAAGTCATTTCTACAGAACGTTGTTAAATTCAAGCCCTTTAGATGAAAAACTCACAGAGCCACTGAGAACGCCCAGGGTTATACTGGGCAGGATAAAACTGTTTTCTGTAGAACCAGAAAATCTGCTTCAGAAACAGTAACATCATTAAACATTTCAGTAGCATCTTTTCCTGGAGACACACATTTTAAAAGAACTCTTCAAAGTGACAGTATCATACCCAATGGTTACTGCTAATTTTATCCCAGTTAAGGTGAATTTTATCCAGAAAAGTCAATAAGATTTCTTAGCCTGCCCATTTTAATTGGAACATGCTAAAAATTTTTAAATATCTTTTTTATCTCTTAATTCAGGTCCTTCTGGACTGGATTAAGGAGTGCATGTGTGGGGGGGGGTTTACCTGTCTTCTTCTGGCACAACCTTTCTTTACAGATGCTTCCATGTTGCTCTCCTTGACTGGCGAAGTTGGTTTTGAGGTCAGTGTTTCACATGTCAGATACTTGTTCGCTGTAATCGTCTTAAAGTATAGAAGTTTATACCTTCATTAGCAAAAACACCCCACAACATTTTGAATAAGTTTTCTAACTGTTAAAATTCCCTACTTTTTCAAAAGGTGCCCTCATCACACAAAGCTGAGACAACCTACCAAATTACATTCTATAGATAAAAAAAGTGATAAGCACAAGACATTTCACACATGTGCCCGATATATGGGGTATCATCCTCATAAAAATTGCACTGAAATCAGCTCAACTATTTATTTCTTTGAAATGCAGGGAGAATCACAGAAAGATTAGGTTGTAAAGTACTTTTAGCTGTCATGTAATCATAACTTTTACTCAAAACAGAGCTAACTTCAAAGATAGATCACCTTGCTTTGGGCCCCATTCGGTCAAGTTCTGAGAATCTAAAAGACTAACAAACCCAAAAACTTCCCTCTGCAACTTGCTCTAGTAGCTGACCATTCTCGCTCTGAACATTTTTTCCTCATGTCCAGTGGGACTTTTTCCTGTTGCAACTTGTGATTTTTGTGAAATTGTAATTAAACTTGTAAAAGTTCCATGTTTGTCTAACAGCACAATGCTTTACACATAAGTGCTGTCAGCACTACACAATTGATGAGGTTTGAGATTCCTTTCAGGAGGAAGGAATTATTCCATTAATACGGTTTCATATGAAGAGAGACTGAACACCAAAAAAATGTCACCATGTTAACCTCACACAGACCTGAATAAACTGTCTTAAACAAAGGAAAACTAATTACCACACTATAAAAGTTCCATATAAAAGAAATGGGTATTTCACAAAACACAGTAAATCATCTTCCCTTTCAGAAAAAAAGCAGCAGTGGCTGAAAACATTAAGTTATATGGTAGAATTTTAGAAAACTATATTGAGAATGATGGTGGAACATGATGAAAGTCATGCTTTTTATTGCTTAACATTGTTTTCGAATTTGTGAGAAGCTGCGAGAATGAGCCCTGTTCTTTACTGTACCTGTTCAAAGTTAGGTTTGGAATGATGACTGGTTGTCTCAGCGATACAGTCCTTAGAGTGGCATGCTGCTTTGTTTTCTTCACTTTCGGCCATGCACACTGTATCTTTGAAGACAGATTCATGAATATTTAACCCAGCTCCTTTATTTGATCTCTTTGTTTGTTGCAGTGACAAACTGGAATTTGTCATTTCATTGTCTAATTTACAAATCTGCAAACGCACTTCCTTTGACTGGTGTTGTTTCTCAAGAACTTCAGCAGTATTTACCCTTGCAAACTTTTTTCTCCTTCTTGCACTGGAAGCAGGAGATTCATATGTATTCAGACACGGACCGGTGTTTGATTTCTGAAGCACTGGCTGAACATTCTTAAGAAAGAATGGAGAATTTGCCTTTTTGTGATTGACTTCACTTGGATTCGCAGATGAAGCTGAATTTTCAGAAAAATCAGAGTTAGCAATTTGTCCACCAGACTGAGTTTTCCATCGGAATATGGGTGTATCATGTTTTGCCTGTGTCTTCATGTTCTTTACCTGAAGCACGCTGCTATCAGTAGGATTTTTGACTGGCATATTTTGAATGTGTTTGAAAACCTCAGTTATGCTGGACTTGTGCACAGACAGCATAGAAGATGAAACACTCACACTTTTTATTGGTGAATGCGTTCCAGCATTTTCCCTTTTCTTCCTGTCTGTTTGATTTGTGATCTTTCCATTCATTTGCATCAACTTTCCTTTGAAAATTGGTATAATTTTGCTGACTTTTGGGGGCATGGATTCAAAGACTGAGTTTACAGGTGTTCCTAAAGATTTTGCAGTTGGTAACTCTGGTACTCTTGGTATTTGCTTATAGGTCATTGATTTCTCTGTTGCTTCTATTCTAACCCCTCCTGTACTTCTACCGCTACTCGAAAAACTGTGTGTTCCTGGCTCTTTGATCAAACGCTCCATCCAGTGGCTGTTTTCCGTACTGCACGGTGAAGGAATTGTAGGTAAAGTCTGTTTCCTTGGAGGAGACTGCTTTAGAGATACTACACAAACCATCTCACCGTCCAATTTCGTATGCTTAGGTTTTATTTCCTGCAACACAACAAGAGCTGCTAAACTGAATAAACTGGATTTAAAGATCTGATAGTGCCACCTAATGCATCACTATATGATATCAACCCAATACACATCACAACATATAAGCATAAAATTTCATGTTTTGAATTAGAATTACTATATTTTTAAAGAATATTTAGTTGTCATGATTTATTAAAATATGGATATAGATCTAATATCGATATCCACCTGAGACGGACAAAGACTCTCTAACTCGTTAGGGTTAGAAAGTGTATGTTTAATCAGTGCCGGGAAGCTGCAGGGATCTTTCCCAAACATACAGCTTCGAGATTACAATACAATACAGAACCTATTTATCTATAACAATAAGGCATATTTAGCATAGACACCTCCCATTCCCTGCTTCGTATGGAAATTAGCAAAAAGTCATTAATTCCCTGCTTCATATGGAAATTAGCAAAAAGTCATTAGGCATGCGCAACTCCTACAATAAATTGAGTCTGTGGTCGTGAAAGTGAGGAGTGGGCTGTTCTGATGAAGTAAAGGCTTGTCTTCCTCGCTTTGACCTTCTTGCCTCCCTGGTTCTTGACAATACATTTGACCTTGGAAGACTCCCAGTTCCCTCCTTTACTACTTTTGAATAAGTTGCAAATGGAAGAATTAATATCTGTCTAGGCCTTCCTTTGAATTTCTCCTTCAAAGATTATTAATTACCTATTATAGGCACAGCTGAACAAACATCAGATAATCAAAGCCTATTCTGTACTTAACTTCCTTGACTAATCATTAATTTCCTTAATTAACTCCAGCTAAGTTTTGTGTCTTTTCTCTATTCTAGTTAATTTCAGCAAAGATAGCTTTTATTTAAAATCTATATATTTAAGTGTTCAAAAAAACCCCCTATGTTTCAGTCACTATAAATTAAGGGTATTTTTTTTAATCCTCTCCCAGTTCTTTGTTTACAAACTATGCTAGAATATCGCATTTCTCAGAAGGAAAGACTTAAATTACACTAATTATCTTGGTTTAGTACTTTCCAACTGGATATAGTCTACCCCTTTTGAGGGGTTCTGCAGAGGGTTTGACTGACAGGGCTCCTGATCTTGGAAGACTTCTAAGAGCATCTGTATTCTGAGCAAAATACAGTTTGGATGTCTACAAAAACTGCAGATGACACAGAGAATCCATTCTAGCTTTGATCACTGGAGAGACATAAACGGGAACTGCTTTCTGAAAGAGGATTATAGTATTTTAGAACCTCTGCAACTTCTGTCACTATTCTTTGTTCCGAATTAATTACTTCATTTCTTCTTTCACACACTACTATCGAAGAAATTTGAGTCTCAGCCTTTGTCACAACCTCAAAATAAAGGAGTTTTGATTATTCACCTCCTTTCCACCACCGCACATGGAGTAAATCTTACAGCTTGAGTGTTTTAAAATGCTTATGTCCACACAGTTTTCTTTTTATTTTTAAACAAATTGTAGTAGTAGTAGTAGTAGCAGTAGTAGTAGTATAGTGGTAGTAGTAGTAGTAGTAGTAGTAGTAGTAGTAGTAGTAATAATAATAATAATAATAATAATAATAATAGAATCATGAATGGTTTGGGTTGGAAGGGACCTGACAGATCATCTAGTTCCAGCCCCATTGCCATGAGCAGGGACACCTTTCACTAGACCAGGTTGCTCAACATCCCATCCAGCCTGGCCTTGAACACTTCCAGGGATGGGACATCCACAACTGACCTGGGCAACCTGTTCCAGTGCCTCACCATGCCCACAGCAAAAATTTCTTCCTAATATCTAATTTAAATCTGCCCTCTCTCAGTTTAAGGCCATTCCTCCTTGTCCTGTCATTACATGCCCTTGTAATAGTACCAATAGTACTAATGCTACTGTTATTATCGTTGTTATTATTACTGTTATTATTATTATTATGGAAGAGCTTTGAGAAAGTTCTGGATATCCAACTGTAAAAAAGATCTATAGAATTGCTAATACTGATAGCAACTAATTAACACCAAGTCCATTTTTTTATGTATTTATAACGTTAATAATAACTTTACAATGGCAAATACTGTCGTTTTTACTTACACACGAATTAAAACTTACAGGATTGATAGTTTGTTGTGGAAAGCATAGTTATATGCTCTTGCTGTGCTCTGAATATCATAAAGACCACTTCATACCTTGAAAAAGTAAGTGTCATTAGTATGTTTATTAAAAAGCCTTACACGCAGTGAAGCCCTGGAGAGTTCCTTTGTAGCATAAAGTGCTTTACTGGTCATCTTTACTGGAAATCCACACAGTTGTGAAAAATTGCTCTTCATGTCACAAAGAAAAGAGTTCACTACACTTTCTGCATCTGTTCTAGGGAAATACTGCACTGGCTGACTTCGAATGCAGCTTAAAGGGTACCTGAATAAGTGTTCAGGGATACATAACAAGTTTTATTACAATTCTATAATTATTAATCATCTTCATTGAGAAGAAAGCATGAACATGTCTAAAGGTTTTTTTTTAAGGTGAACAAAAGCACTTAGTTCCTTAAGGGCCTGAAGGTTATAAAGTTACAGGACTTCAGCACAATTATACCACACTAACCTAAGATAGCAAATATTACTCAATAAAGGTAACCTCTAGACTATTCTTTCCTGGCAGGAAAATTATCTTTAAAAGAAATCTGTGTGGGCCACATTTTTACAGGAATTTAACTCTTTCATCTACATCAGCATTTTGAGTGGCATTATCATGTTTATGGAAGCCGTGAAGCAAAGTGTTGTCTTTGACTTCCTATTATTCAATACTGGGACAGAGACTTCACTAAACATTTTGTTTCAGTTTGTCTAGTGAAACACTTCTCTACTGGCCTCTATGAAATTACAAAAGAAGAAAATGTGCCACATTCAAAAATGAAAAGCAGAGCTTTGCTAGAAGTGTAGGAGAGGAAACATAAAAAATATATTTTAAAAGGATACGTGAAGAACCTTTCACCTATTGGCTTGAAGTAAACACTCAAATATGTTTTTGTCTCTTCAAGATCCTCAGGAAGAATATATCCATACTTAGATAAACCAAATATAAACAGGTATTACAAGGACAAACTCAACAGGCACGAAAAAGGGAGAGAAAAATGAAAGCAGTGTATGTATTTCTTACCAGACTCTTCCAGTGCATCTGAAAATCTCTATATGAATGGAAAGGAGATTCTGGAGGAATTATGTGGCTGATGTTTATGATCTGACCCATTTTCATGCTGTGCACAGGTAAAGAAGGGATGCTTAGAAAAGATGTCATAAAATCCAGCTGAAAATATATTGATCTTTTGGAAAAAGAAAAATCTTATTTTTGGCATTCAAAGTATTTACAGATTATTTTTATGTTTTGAGGACTAATATCTTTAGCTTGTAAGTTTATGACATAACAATAGCAATATTTTCTGAGGTATGGAAAAGAATTTGACACCTACAAGTGCAATTTCTCTTCAACCCTCACTAGCAGTGAATGTAGAACAAAAGCAAATATCATCATTACTTCTCTTATATTTAATGATGAAAAATCATAGGTAAAAATAGAGGTAGTTTGTGGCAAAGGTGGTAATACTTTTTCTTTAAATTGACACTTTCTGCTAAAATTGTATTTGTGATGCTCTTGCATACCACAGAAGTAGCACAAAGATTAGTAAAATTGAAATAGTATTTAAATGTGTAATTTATGATTAGTTGATTAATTTTTCTTATTTTCCTTAACAAGAAGACAATAAAAACAAAAAATAAAAGATTCCTGGATATAAAACAGACTGTAAAACAGAAGTATTCTTATCACTGGTATCAAATTCACAATTTGTAGGGCAAACAGTCTGGGAAATGTTTATTTCTGCTGAAATGTAAACAGATTCCTACCTTGGCAAAACATAGCACCAGTTACTTAATATGGAATGTTGCTGAATAACTGTATTTTCATTGCTGTCAAACAGCTTTACAGTGTTTGCTGAAATATCAAAATCTCCCAGCTTAAAATAGAAAAGAAAGTTTATTTGCAAATAATTCTACAGCAGTACAAATTTAAAATTTTCAAAAATAATTGTGTATCACAATACACTGAAACTTAATACATTATTATTCTTTCATCAGCTTTCACAGATTTATTATTTCAGAAGATATTTCCATCATCAACTTGCACATTAACTTGTGTTAGAGCCTACGCTTCCACAAGCCATGCAAGTACAAGGTTTAAAGTTTATTGAAATGAGTGAGATTTAAACTTCTTCGAAATGGTTTAATAAGTGTGTAGAAGGTATTTCTCAAACTGAGACAGCTCTCAGTTTGAGAACTGCATGCACGTTTTTCAAAATTCAAATCAGAAACCCATGCTTGACATTCTAGTAACTGTGGGTGTCACTTTGCCTAAGCATGTGCAAATATCCAAGGAACAGAATTAATGGTGCATGCAGTTTCATCCTCTGAAAAGTCAAAAAATACCACACTTTTTCACAATGTCAGAATTTGACTGTAGGGGACAATCAAAGACTGAGATTTGAGAAACATTTTATCTTTCTGTGATCTACCAGGGTTTTCATTTATTCACAAGACAAGAAAATCTGGCCATTTCTGTTTTAGAAAAGTATTGAACGGGTGAAACTGATAATAAAGCCACATCATGATCATTTCCATCATTGATTTGTGTCATTTGGGAACTGGATCCCTACAGATAGCTTTAATCTTTATGCTGTCCCAAGCAGGTCTCAGAAGGAATCCTATTCTTCTATTCCAACAAAGAGGAGTTTGGATCAGAAATATTTATTTTAGAAGAAACCAGCAAACCTGACAAATATGCCCTGCTTGTACGGACATATCCACCACAGGCGACATGGCTGTCAAAAGGATGATGTTTTCAACCTCAACCATGATTTCTTATTAATTAATTTCTTATTAATTATGCTTACAAGCAGCATAGCCCTGGCTGCTCCAGTATTTTGGAAGCTGCATAGAAATTAAGCAGATTCCATAATAACCATATAAAGGAACTTTGTAACTGGTGCTGACAACTCACCTGTAGTTGCTCTTTTACTCAAAACTGTCTATGTACTACAGCGTGACTGAAAGCTTTCTAGAAAACACTGCTAGAAGGAAATCTAGAGTCACAAAGACTTCACTGCTATATTCTGTTCGCATTTTTGAAAGCTCTCTCAGCCTTGAATCTCAGTTTTACAATGTTTGCTAGAATGCATTAATATAGATATAATATGGATGTTATGCTTTTATAACCTGTGCAGATAGTGAATGAATATGGTTAATGTCTCAATGCAATCAGAAATAAGCACTTCCATCCCCATCATGCTAACTGGAAGTCACCTACAGAAAAGATAAAGATTAATAAAACAAACACAGTCATAGAAAATATAACTGGCTTATACCTCAGGGGGTGGCAGCCGAATTGAGCAAGGCTCCACACTGATGCAAAGCTGTCTCTCTGACACATTGAGGTCTAGAACTAAATTGAAAAAAAAAAGCTCAACGCTCTGTTTTGAATTACAGCTACATTACAATTACTGTCTAATTACATTAGACAGAAAGCTAACCCAAATATTTATTTAAGGTAATTTTTAGCCAAAATGCTGTGTTTAAAAATCAGAAGGCTAGACTTTCTCAGCATGGAAATTAAATACTGTGAAAATTAAAAATAATAATGAATTACTGTCATACAGTAACTCAGAAACTCAAGGCTGGCTGCGCAACTGTGTGCTTGATACTCATATCCTTGATTCACAAACACCCATTTTCAAAGCAAGTGTGGTTCATATAACTATTTGCTGTACTGAGTCATTCAGCCCAGTATTTTCCATCCAGGAGCTGTCAGTAGGAAAGACTAAACAAGCAAAGCAAGCATTATGGACACATCTCCTGAACTTTCACTCAGCTCTGAGTTCCTCAACATATATCTCTGCTACAAATTTTGGCTCCAATATCCCCAAATGTAATCTTTAACTTTTACACTGGAATAAAAATATTACTTTGTAATTTTTGCAATAGCGAAACAGCATGCTTTGTGACTTCACTTCTGTGAACAGCAAACATAGTGTACACTGGATGGTCACAGAAGCTCGTTTTTCTATCTATTATTATGGAACTTTCACATCATTTGCAAGACTCATAATTTGAGGCTAGTGCATTTAATTGCAATAATTATAACTTTAAGATGGCAAATGTCAATCTAAGTAGATTAATAATATAAAAATTATCTTCTTCGTGGGTAATTTTTCAAAGGTTCAGTTGAGCTGACATCTATTACAGACAGAACATCACCTGCCATCAAGTGTATTTTGACAGAAGTTATTTCAGAATGAAAACCAAAGACACTGTGCTGGTAATACCAAGATTGTGGCAGTGTGAAAGTACTTAACTTTACCTTGCTCTCTCAACTTTACCATTAACAGAATATTGTACTTACCAACGGCATTTTGCCTTCCTGAATGAGACAAAAAGTCTTTCCCTTAATAAATAGAACAGACAGACATTATTTTCTAAACCATATGTCTAAAGTCTTTATTCAAAAAAAAAGAAAAGGAGAAATCAAACAGTTTTGTTGTTTGCGTCTGTCACAAATGCTGAAAGGTGTGCTCCTTCTAAGGAGAGAAAATCCCCTCTATCAATTAACTTTTTACTGATTCATTAACATCTTCTATAAGAAAGAGAGATACATAAAAGTATATTAGTGGGCAGCAATCTATACATCACTTTTTCCTCCTAACCCTCTACTTCCAGCTGCTACTCCCAAATCAGCTGATTTCATACTGAGACCCATATATTTTAAAGATGCTGAGAACAGGATACTGTTGTTTTTGTGGCTGGAAATACGATAACAACATGCACACTTTTCTCAGCATGTGTTTGAAATGATGTATACAATTGCTCTACTTCATAGGAGCACACTGCAGTATCTGACGTACATTTGGTTTTCCATACTTTGGTAATTCACATTTATACTACACAGCAGTTAGCAGAGAGATGTCAGGCAAAGCAACTATGATTCAAAAAAGACAGAGCTTGGTAGAAAGAGAGGGTCTGACAGAAAACCACTTCTGTTTAGAAGAGCCTGCAAACCATGTGAAGAAGTGCCACTGCTGAACGCATGACCCTGAAAAACAGGCCAAATTTTTAGAAGACATTCACTGTCCAACAGTATTTGGTTTGGAAATAATTCATCTGGTACACTGCATTCAGTTGACATAATTATTTGATCTATTACAAAGATAAGGAAGAAGATGAAAAGGTGAATGGCATGTCCTTTCAAAATATTAACTTGAGTCACTGAACTTGGATAACAAAACAATAAAAGTGCAAATAAAGAAAAAAAGTAATAGGATAAAGGAATGAAACAATTTATTATAATATATGAAATAATTATGGAATTTAAATGATGGAAAATAAATGCAACAATAAAGACCTGAAAACTAAATGCTTGATCCCTGACCCAAGTGAGTCAAATACCTTGCACCAAGAGATGACCAGCCTTGTTCCATCTGGGTGCAAGTCGGGCTGTAAGTGTGTAGGAGAGACAGGTTTGGAGAAGGGCTGGAGTAACTGTTTGCGGTGCTTCCAGCTAACAACAGTGACAAAAAGAAACATACATTTTTAACAATTTAACAGATTTTTTTAAAGGCCTCAGTCAAAATTTCAGCAAATGTGCTGCTACTGCATCTTGGAGCCAAATCCTAGTATATGCCACACATCTTTAGCTTTCCTCAACTACAAGAGGAAGTTAGCACAGTATTTGATGCAGGCATTTAGATTTCACGCACCATCAAAGTGAGGTGCACTACAGTTCCTAGAATGTTTTCACAGGGCTGATAATAGACTTGGGGAAACAATTAATTGAACCCTCTGGAGTACTTTACTAGATATGCAACTCCTTCCAGACAACAGGCACAACATCCAAAGCTGACATTACGTCTGCTGTCAGACTCAAGAGCAGAGATATTTTCTGGCAATCACAACAGATAAATGTAGATTTGCTCACCCAACAGCTCTACTTGCCTGCCTGTACTGCAGAGCTTTCTCTTGAACATCAGCATTAGTCAAGAAATGAATTACAGTAGGTTAAAAAGAGTTAAGTAATACACCTCCAGAAGGGTGTTTCTAATGAATCCTGCTTGGTGCTACCAATCTGCTGGTGTTGGAAAACCTAACAGTGACAGGTCACCTGCACACATCAACATAAAGCAGTTCTGTAATGTAAGCATATTTGAACAGAGTATGTTTTACTAATCTGCATATGCATTTGCATTTCTTGGAACAAATTAAAATATACCCAACAGGCTGTGCAAATGAATTATGGGAGCTACTGGCTTTAGTTACAATCAGTCTTCTGACTCAGCAGTTTTAGTGCCTCCACACACGCATTCATAAACCCCACAGATGTTGCATTCTAGAAGATAGTAAATCACACGCATAATGGTCTAAAAATACATCAGCTGTTAAGCTCAGGGGTTCCATTTCTTCTCTGTGCTTTTGTTTTGTTTCCCTGAGACTGTCCTGCACAGGCTGGGTAAACCCACAGGAGAATGGGGAAGCAGTTCAGCTGCCTGAGCATTCCCACTGGAGGAGAGGGATGACACCAGCAGGAGAGCTGCAGGTCTTTGGCCCAAAGGTTGTCTCAAGGTCAATCCCCAATTCCTCTGAGCAGGAGCAGGATGCCACTGCAGCAGAGAAATCTAGGGAAATTGTTCACAAGATTCTTAAAGCCATTGAGTCTGACACAGTATACTTACCATACCACAATTCACAGGACACGTTTTGTCTGTGGGGCAGACTCACCCTGAAACTTGGCTTCTGTAGTGCAAACTGCACGGCCTATGAAAAACACTGGAAACAACAACTGCAGACAAGTGTAACAGTCTAAAGAACTGTGTCATATTTCAGCACTTACAGTAGCTCCTTGTCTCTCTACATAGGCTTGACATATTCCTGATCCATAAAATGGTATCTAAAAGTAACGATAAAAAAAATTAATCAAGTGTCTGGTATTAAGAGGTATTTTAACAAATTGTAAATTAAATTCTGGTACAACAGCGACTTTGCCTTTGAAAAGCATGCAAAGGAATAGTTAAGCAAACACTTTATCCTGTGTTTTAAACAAGAAAACTAAAATTAGCTCGGCATTTGTCATAGTATAATCTTATTTCTAGCTAAAGATTCATTAACAAGCAAGCCAAGCAAGCCAAAGACTGCCCAAAACAAAGCTGCAGAATGCTGCACCTGCTTGTCTCATTGTGAATTGGGTGGCACTTTACCAGTTGAGTTGACTCCATTCCACAGATTGGTTCGCCATCCGAAAACGCCATTTCATCAAAGGAGTAGAGGACTTAAGTTGTCCTTCTACACCACTAATGCATAAAAAAAATTTTGCTTTAAATTCAGTATTTTTGCTTATCCTTGATCCTCAAACGAAACACTTCTTAGAGAAACATAACATGTATGTGTGATGAATACAACTGACCCCTAGCCATATTTTGGTTCAGAGTGACCAAGAAGCAACAGGCCTCACATCCTTGGGATGAACTTGCAAGCTGGAAAGTCCCTGGCTCATGTACAAGGGAGTGAAGGTGTCTTGGAAAATATTTCAAAAGCTGATTTCGAAACTCCAAAGTACACGACAACCAAAGCACAGAAAGAGCTATCAGTGCTAAATCAAAGACATCTGTCTTGTCTATACTACTGACTAGGAGCCAACTACTTCACCCTTTAAATATTAATATCTGGATGGGCCCAATCTGAGCACTCCCTGAATGTCAGACTGCACGGCAGCTGGCCTGCATGGCAGGTGACTCTGTTTGAGCAGGGACTCCTCTCAAGTTTAGAGATTCCATACTGGAAATCAGAAGATCCTTCCTTACAAAAGGTTGAGAGACCCCTTACCTGTGATCTGCAGTAAGTGACTGAAAGCATGCTGAATTCATGCTATGGAGAATTATTAATCCAGGCAACTACTCAGATATAATAAACACTGTAGGGGTAATTCCATTAGGCATGAACTGTTGACGAAGTCTGAGACAATGACTGGATGCAGCCACAGGTAGGCTCCAAAAAGGAATTCCAAAAAGAGATCCACGCTGAACCTCACATCCTCCACAGGAGGGCCCTCTTTACTCTTTGCACTTCTGGTCTCTCTCTGAGTCATTCTAACTTAGTTTTCCTTTTCATGTTTCTTCCATGAGCAATTATTAAGGCAAACCTCGGCATTAAATTTCCTAAACCTTGCCAGACCACTGTCGAAACTTTGCTAAATTCCATCAGACCCATCGAACTCTGTCAATTCATTATTTTACCTCAATAAAACATAGTGCTGCTTCTCTCTTTTGAGTGAGGTGCACTCAAAAGTGCAGCAGTCTGCAACTACAGATACTTATTTACACAGTGATACTGACCGCCATCACAACCGAAATTTGATTCAATGTCCCAATAACAGGTGCAGAAAGGATCTCTTGATACAGGAATAATAATTGTCTATAAAAAAGGTGAGAAAGAAATTAAAAATGTTGTATTTTCTCAACTCAAATTTTTTTTCCGCACCTTCTGCAAACACAATACATTACACTGTTAATCAGTTTCCATTAGTTCACTAAAATAAATTGGATTGGTCCAAGTTACTTGCTCAAGATGACCCACAGTGGTCTAAGAAGAAGACTCCAGCCTTTGGCACATGAATGGAGCTCTCCAAAAGTGTTCCTTTTGGCAGAATTTCTCATTTCTCCCCTGTTCTTTTAAAGGGAATAACATAATGCTTGGTGAATGCTAAGGAGCATTCCAAATGCTTAGCAAATCTGCTTTCCAAATAGTCTTTTCACTTAGTCTCAACCTACATGAAGCATTCCAACTTTGCAAGTAAACACAAATTAATTTTAACCATTTATTAATTTGAAGTATGTAGATCTGTTAGTTTTAGCCTATGATAGTTAAAACATAATAGAAATTAATTTTTTGTTCCCCAATAACCAGCAAGTCCCCTGTCCAAGAAAAAAAACTATTTAAAACATTTTTGTACTATTTGCCACTGATAAGAATTCTGCTGATTTTATCACAATTAATTCTAGTACTGCTAATAAAATATTTGAATAACAACCACTAGCAGCTTCTGGAAACAATAGCCCTCAAAACACTTTACCTGCAAGTCTTTATCTGTGTACTCCTTGCCTCGGTTTCTGGTATCCGAGAACTCAGTGTTACTGTAGCAGCACAGAGCTTTTGCAGCTCCGGCAGACTGACAAAGAACAGAGACTGGTGTCTTGTGCTATTCATGGTCTATTGTTGATTGCCCCGAAGCAGTACCTGGGTCTTAAAATAAAAAAAAAAAAATTATTTTTATAAGGCAGGTATTTGTTTACAGACCTTTACAAGTATATGGTATTAGGTAAATGAATAACCAATTATCTTCTGATTAAGAATATGTAGAAAATAGAACAATTTGGTCAGCTAAAACAGCTGCATATACTTTTGCTTTATGTAATGCATTATACTTGAAAAAATAATTATTTGCAAGAGCCAAAATATTCAGAGTAAAGGCAAGGACAAAAGAATCCAGAGTACATGTATGATCATCGCCATATCACATGTGATATGACCACAACTGAGCACATGTGATGGAACTCTGTCATTTTTGGAACTTCCTTAAAACCACCAAAAAGCACCCAAAGAACCAGAATTTCAGAGTAAAAATATGATCCTTTGATGCTGTACTAACAAATTACATGTGAATGGGAATAACATGAACTTATATTACCCATCTTGTTGGGTGCCTGTTGTGTGCTCCTTTGCCTTGTAGCACAGGCCAGGCTCAGTGTAATGAAGAATATTTAGGACCGAAAAAAAAAAATCTAACATTTCATTTTTTGAAGAAAAAAACCACTTTTTAACTGTAGCACCTTTTTCAATCAAAGTATTTCAAAGAAAGTCAAGCAGTTAGAAAGCCAGGAACAAACACTGCACACCAGAAAAAGCTGGCTTAACATTTCTCCCCTCTCCAAAACCTAAAATACTTTTGTAAAATGGTCTCACCAGCGCAGTGAGGACAGCAATAAATATTTTGATCCCAAGTTTTATGAACTCACCAGGTATTCACCCGAAAAGCAATTCTGTAAATCATGATAAAAAAATTATGAACTGGAAACATGTTTTCCAGGAACAATGTCAAAGATAACTTTGCTGTTCTGATTTTGCTTTGCTTTCTTTACACTTTAAACAGATTAACCTCAGTGATATCCTAGAAAAATCACAAGGTTAGTATTTTATAATTGGAATTTTAAAGAAATAATGTTTCCTTGTTTCTTACCCTTGAAGGAAAACAATTTTTTTCAGCAATTATGAAAAGTAGGAGTTATTTTAAATGCTAGCCAAGACTATCACTTCATCAGAGAATTCCAAAAGCTACAGCTCAAGGGAAAGGACCATTTTAAACAAATGAGAAAAAAATCTTGTCCTTATGCAGCCATGGAAAAGAAAACCTGAGTCCTCAGCTTTCATAATGTTTATTGGGGATTTTTGTGGCAGAGATGTTGTAAAACAGATGCTGCAATGCTCCAGTGCCCTTCCTGCTGTTTGTGGACAATTCCCCTGTGGGAACCACTTGCTGTATTAAGCCTCAGTTAAATCTTCCCAGACATCTTAAAAGCTAATAGGACAGAGTGCTTGCAGAGGGCTTCTCCCTCCAGGGGAAAGGATAAAGAGAAAAGTAGCAGTTAACACAGAACTGCCAGTTAAGAAAGAACTACTGATTATAAATCATCGGAAATAAACCCAACCGCCCTCTGTACAAGAGGACTTTATATGTGTGGGAGAAATTACACATTTACATGCCAATAATCACAGCACATGAACTTGAAGCCATTGCTGAGCTCCTGCTAAGCTGAACAGAACATCAGTCAGAGAATGGCTATAGCTGTCTTTTCTGTCAGAATAGGCAACTAAATCCCAGAGCTTGGCAGCAATATTTGCAATTTTCAGTAACAACCTGGACGTCGGAAGGAAGAGCCTCCTTATTAAAGCTGGGAACAACACCAATCTGAGGGAGAGTAGCTACTCTTACTGTCAGGCTGACTGAAAAGTTGAGGCAGGATCTGAAGATGGTGGTGGCATTTAGTGAAGTACAAAGCCGCCCTGCACTCAGGCTCAGGGTGCACAAGTTAAGCACCAGCTTTCAGGAAGGGTTACAGGTCACGCTGGGTAAGTTTTATGCTACAAAAAAACCCCAAATCTAGCCTGTAATCACACCTGAGCATGTCCATGGGGCTATTGCTGCTGAGGGACCCAAGTCGTGTATGGACATGACATGGAGATGTGGGGACCCGCACGGGCCTGAAATACAGACAAAGCCATCGAACACATCTAAGACCAGAAAGAAGGAAACATGTTTTACCTCAGACAAAAATGAAGCGAAACAGGATGCTGGATTGGTGACAGAGCCTCACCGAGAGAAAGGGAAGGCGCTGCTCTTTGTGCCCCAGCCCACCTGGCAGCAAAGCAGGGCGGTGTCGCAGAGAAGCCTCGCTCCAAGCCCCGCGGGAGAGCTGTCCCAAGGCAGGGCGAGGGACTCCTGCGACAGCCGGGAGGTTTTGAGGAGCTGTGAGGGCGCACCTGTGGCAGGGGCGCTCCCGCCGGGATCACCTCACGGGCTGCGCGGGAAAAGCGGCAGCCGCGCGCCTCCCGCCTTCAGGCACTGCTGCCTGCCGGGATCAGCGAGGATGTGCGACTTCCCGGGCAGCCCCTGCCTGCTGGGACAGCGCCGGGAGAGGGCAGGGTGCTCGGGCGGTCACAGCGCCGGCCAGAGCCTCGGCACAGCCGCGTTGTGTCTGCGGGTAACTCAGCCCGCGCTCGGCGCTACGTTACGGCCCATGGCAAAGGCTCTTTATCCGGGCACAGGCAGCTCTTCGCCGAGCCGGGGCGCCAGCCGGCTTTACCACAGCGGCACGAGGATAATTCAGCCTAGATGTGAGGAAAAAGATCTTTACTGTGAGGGTGGTGAGGCACTGGAACAGGCTGCCCAGGGAGCTTGAATCACAGAATCACAGATTGTTAGGGTTGGAAGCGACCTCTGGAGATCATCTAGTCCAACCCCCCTGCCAAGGCAGGGTCACCTGGAGCAGGCTTCACAGGAACACGTACAGGTCGGTTTTGAATGTCTCCGGAGAGGGAGACTCCACGACCTCCCTGGGCAGCCCTGACCAGCCCATCTCTGCCACTCTCAATGTAAAGGTCTTCCTCATGTTAAGGTGAAACTTCTTGTTTGTTAGTTTATGGACATTGCTCCTCGTCCTGTCTCAGTGAAGAGTCTGAAAGCTCCCTGAGTCTCTCCTCATAAAAAGCGCTGTAGACTTCTAAACATCTTTGTGGCCCTGTGCTCTCTCCAGTAGTTCCTTATCTTTCTTGTACTGGAAGTGTTCAAGGCCAGGCTGGATCGGACTTTGAACAACCTTGTCTGGTGGTCCCCATGGCAGGGGAACTGGAACTAGATGATCTAGAAGGTCCCTTCCAACCCAAACCATTCCAGTGTGGTTCTACATTGCAAGTAAGCGATTCGCTCGTCGCCGCGCACACCGGCAGCCCCGCAGCCCGCCTCTGCCAAAGGTGGCGAATGCTGGGGTGACCACCCCAGGAAGGGAGCAATCGAGAACCCGCAGCTCCGAAACCCGGCACCGCGGGCAGCCTGACCGCGCCCTGCCGAGGCTGTCCCGGCACCGCCCCC
>VZTD01005953.1:1625531-1687104 GCA_013397725.1 Rhagologus leucostigma
CCGCCCGCCCGCCAGCCCCCGGTCACGTGGGAGGGCGGAGCGGCGGCGAGAGGGGGCGGAGCACGATGACAAAGTCCCGCCCCCGGCAGCCACGGCCGCGGCCAGCCTGCCCGTCTGCTTTGAGTGGCATTTCCCTCCGCCAATGAGAGGCCGGCTTGGCGGGAGGGGCGGGGCGGCGGCGGGCGGTGATAGGGCCTGCGGCGGGGCCCCGGCGTGCGGGGTCGCAGCTTGTGGTGCGTGCGGTGCGGGACGGAACAGAACAGAACAGGACAGGACATGGTGGGCTCCAGCGAGACCGGGAAGGAGCCGTGGCGGGGCCGCTACTACCGCCTGGAGGAGGTGCAGAAGCACAACAACAGCCAGAGTACCTGGATCATCATCCACCACCGCATCTACGATGTCACCAAGTTCCTGGACGAGGTGGGTGCCCGCGTTGTCGGGACGCTGAGGGCACCGGAGCTCCGCGAGGTGGGGCGGGCTCGCCGGCGGCTCCTCGACTCCCCGCGCTGTGCCCCTGGCGGGCTCCTGTCTGCTTGTCCCGGCCCGGGGGTGCGGCAGGGCGGGAGCCGCCCTCGGTGCCGCGATAGTGCCCTGGAGGAAGAGCCGTGAGGCGGGCCCGGGCTCCGGGCGCCTCTCGGGCAGGAGAAACCCCCGAGTGCCGAGCGCGCCGGCCACGCTGCCGTGCCATTAGCTGTCTGCCCGCGCCCGCCTGAAACTTTCGGCCTTAGAATTTGAATTTCCAGTAAATGAGGACAAGGAGAAAAAAACTGGAGTCAGTATTGAGGGCTCGGATAGGCGGGCTGGCTTTGTGAACCTTGGGTACCAAGAGCGGGGCTGAATCCATCTGCTTCTTGCTTTAGTGTGTCAACTGAAAACAGGATTAAAAGTGAAGACTCAGCTAGGAGCAAGAGCCATATTGTCTTGTGAACTAAAAGGTCAGCAACTCCTCTGTTCACACTATTGTAGTGTGAAGTTTATTGGAACGGGAAGGAAACTTCACAAGGTGGAAGGAAAGTATCACAACCTGCAGAATATCACAGATCTTTGGGTTACTCTGATAGTCACAGAATCACAAAATTGTTTGGATTGGAAGGGATGTTAAAGCTCATCTCATTCCAGCCCCCCTGTCAAGGGCAGAGACACCTTCCACTAGACCAGGTTACTCCCAGCCCCTGTCCTTGAACACCTGCAGGGATGGGGCATTCACAACTTCTCTGGGCAATCTGTGCCAATGCCTCACTACTGTCACTGTAAAAAACATTTTCCTTGTATCCAGTCCTTGGTAAAGCCTCTTGGTCACAGTGGCTTGTGTTCATATCTGCCAAATAAGTACATCCTGTGTGACCCTAAGACCTGGGTGGTCTGTTTTTGCAGGCCATGGCAGACGTGGCGTTACATACAGGCAGCCAGGCTCAGAAAATTAGGGCGGCTCTCACTGCTGCACTAATCTACTCCATGCAGGGATGCAGCGTGGTGCTGCAAAGCTGCACCAGTTCAAACTCTAGTGTAGAGCACTAGAGTCAAGTTCAGTTCCTTTGGTTGTGTTTTGTTGGGCTTTTTCCATCCCAGTTAGTGGCTGATGTTTTTGATCTCTGCCAGACAATAAGCAGTTGGTGTAATCATTGATAGTCATGGTTAATAAAGAAGCATTTTAATTATTGAACTGAAACATTCTTCTGTGGAGATGCAGAAATAAAACTACCATGGATTTTTTTTTTCAATAATTGAATGGAGCTGGGATTTAGATATTTTGAGTTTTGTCCCTTGCTCCCTATTCCCAGTCTGCAAAGATAGAATCACAGGATCAGTTAAGTTGGAAAAGACCTCTGAGATGTAGTCCAACCTTTGACCAAACACCACTGTATCAACTAGACCATGGCAGTAAGTGCCACATCCAGTCTTTCCTTGTAACTGTCAGGGATGGTGACTCTGCCACCTCCCTGGGCAGCCCGTTCCAATGTCTAATCACTCCTTCTGTGAAGAAATTCTTCCTAAAGGCAACCTAGCATCCAGTCAAAAAGTATATGGTAGACTTATATCAATTTCGTCAAGAATACAGTTTAGATGGGTAGAGACGTGACAGATTTCAAGCATCAGTAGTTCTGTAGACCTATCTTGATTTTTGTGCTTGTAAACACAATTCCAAGGAGAAATTGAGCATTTTGCAAAGGAGGGTTGACAAGCAATTTTTCAAAGGCAGTGTTGACACAGGTAGTATTTCATTCTTAAGCAGTGTGTCAGCGCAAATTGTTTGGCTTTTCAGCAAGGCAGATTGTGAAACTGATCTACTGACTCTTCCTTCATTATTTTTCATCTAGCTCTGCCCCTGGTTGTCTTCATCCATTAGTTATGGACATCTCTGTATGGTTATGCAGTCAGGGCCAATTTAATTATAGAAGCTCTGGAGGAGAATGCAGCTTTTCATGTAGTCTGCAAAACTGAATTAGCTTTTGGAAACTTGATTGGTTTTGATTGATGCATACTTGTATTGTATATTGTCCATATTGAGGAGGTGGAAACAAAAAGACCCATGCCTTAGAAAAACCTTAAAGCTAACCCAACACAAGGAAAAAAACCCTTGAAAAAAAATCCAAGATCTCATGAGCTTTTGAGTTCAAGTAGTTGCACAGCCTCTTCCTTCAGTACATGTGGTGAAATTAGTAAATATTAAGAGGCACCACCTTGTGTAAATTTCTCCAAGAAAATCTCATTTTCATCCTTCAGGACAACATTGATAATTCGGCAGCATATCAAAAGAATTCTATTTGTAAGCATTTAAATACTTGGGTTTTGGACAGCTGGGGGAAGTCTTGAGACACTCTGGTACACGTAAGTCAGACTTCAGCCTCATGTTAAGCTTTCAAGAGAACATGGCTGGATTTGAGCTGAAATTTCAAAGACATTCTGAGATAATGAATGAGATTATTGAGAATAGTTACCCACAGTATCTTAAGTGAAACTACAGCTCCAGGGAAAGTTTTTGGATATTTTAATGTTCATCGTGTTGGTGATTTTTGTTATGGAACTCTTGGATTAAGATACTTCACAGGACACTTCTTTAACCTGTTTTTTTTTTTTAATGCTTTTGGTACTTAGTTGACTTACCAAGTTTTATGCTGATTCTTTTGACACTGTCAGACACCGTGAGGCATTTTCATGTGACAGCTGAGGAGACGTTGGAGCTAGCCTCTTGCAGGTTCATTCCAGAGTACGGTAAACCCTTCTCAAAGTGGGGATTGTGTTAGCTGTTTCAATAGCATTATTGGTTAAACTCAGGTTTGTTTCTTGCGATTCCTTTCAGGAGTAGAAAAGCTTAATGTATTTTAAGACTTATATGCGGGCCACTGAAATTTAAGTCCAGTAGTATTAAAAAGGATGCACTGCTAAAGCATCACCTCCCTCATGCTCTTCCCGAGTAGTACCTAAGTATCACTTCACTGGGGAGTGAAGAAATGGGAGCAGCAGCTAAGCTCACCAGTCCCATTTCTTAAACCAATAACTGCATTTACCTATGGAAATATTTTCTTATTAATAATCAACTGGAAAATTTCACTGTGCTTCAGTCTTGAAGACACCTTGGATGCTCTTGTGATTAATACGTGGAAGTGTGGTGCTGCTTTTCACTCCATTACAGTAGTTAAAGGGTGTACTCCCTCTGTCCAGTTGTTGTGTCTTCATGGAGCTTGTAGATGTTTAGTGGAATTTGTTTGGTTTTGGGGAGCAATCAGCTTCTGTGAACACTTGATTGAAGTTAGATAGTAAATGGGCTGGGGGTGGTGACTTGTGTGTTGGGAGTGGTAGGGCTGAGTAGGAGTGGAGGCATTGTGTGATGTGATCCATATTAGCTTGGTTTCCTAAAGGACAAGGCTTAAAAAAGATCATAGGAAATATAGAAAAAGTGCTGAAGGAGGAAACGGTTGCGTGCTCTGATATCTTATCCTTGGAGTTACTGAAGATTCCAGCAACTGCTTTTTTTACTCAGGGTTTTTTTTTGTTTGGTTTTTTTTTTTTTTAGTGACAGATATTGGGGAAAACTCATAGCTTGAATATTCATCTCTGAATTTTCTTTAATTTTTCCAAGTCTAGAAGAAGAAATCAAGAGACCTCGGCTTTCGGAATGCGTTATTTGAAAGGTCTTGGCAAGAAACAGTATTCTTGAAACCAGAAACTTTTATGTTATATGTTATTAAAGGCAGTCAGACCTGTGTTGCAGAAGGTTTGGGAAACCTTTTCCTTAGCTTCAGGTCTTGTGGTTTAACCCCAGTGGGTACCCATGTACCACGCAGTGGCTCATTTGCCCTTCTGCCCTTTGCATGGGGAGGAGAATCAGAAAGAGGTCAGTTTTGTGGGTTGATATAAGAACAGTTTAATGATTGAAATAAAGTAAACGTAATAACAGTAGTTGTAATGATAAGGAGAGAGAGAAGCATAAAACCCAAAAGAAACAAATGGTGCACCATACACATGTTCAGCACTCACTGACCAATGCCCAGCTTGTGCTTGAGCAGTGATTGGTGGCTCATGGCTAGCTCCTCCCAGTTTATGGATGGAGCATGACATTCTATGGTATGGAATATCGCTTTGGCCAGTTCGGGTCAGCTGTCCTGGCCGTGCTCCCTCACTGGCAGAGCATGGGACACTGAAAAGTCCTTGACGTACGTGAGCACTGCTTGGCTGCAATCAAAACATCAGTTTATTAACAACATTATTCTCATGCTAACTCCAAAGCACTGTACTGTACCAGCTACTAAGAAGAAAATGAACTGTATCCCAGCTGAAGCCAGGATAAAGTCCTATGTCATTTAAAGGAAAATAGCTACCAGAAATTCATGTGTACTCACAGCAGGATGTCATGGCTGTATCTGTATTGTAGGTAATTACATATATGAATAACATTAAATGTCAATGAATGGACGAAGTATGCTGGCAATGCTCTATAGTATTTCCCCATAATTTTAATAAAGTCATCTCTCTAGACGGGTTTTGGCATCAATCTAATGGGCTGAACAAGAGTAGCTGGTCCTGTTAAAATGAATGATCTGTGTCTTGATTTACTTGCTGTTGTGGTGAGGCTCTTGTGGGAACTTAATTAGATTCCTTAAGCTACGCAAGAAAGCTGACATGTATAGGAACATCTCTACCAGAGAGGAGTTTCTTGTTCTGAAAACCAACTATGGTATGCATTTAACATTAATCTAATGCAGACTTTGTTTAGGTTACTTCAATTGGTGGGGGTCTCAGAATACAGCAGAAAAATTGGTAAATAATTTTTTTTTCCATGAGGTATGAACTTGTGCTTCCATAGGTCTTTTCCTAAACTTTTCGTAGAATGGACAGCTCCCACTAAATGTGTTTTGTAATGCTGATCAAATAAAGTGCTAAAAGCAAATACTGTTTTACTGTGTCAGGATGAAAAATGTTCTCTCCCCTATGTGGCAATAAGTTACATTCATGCAGTGTGATGGTGCTGGGGAGTAGCATAATGCCTTCCATGTTTAAAGTCACGATCAGCTTCCAGTGAAAGATGCCTGTATTGGCACATTTGAAGTTTCCCAGCGAACCGTGGGAATTGTTACTGCAGAACCTTGCAGTCTGAGGATTAAACTCAGTGTTAACGCTTCCTTAAGCTCTGATGAAGCTTGCAGGAGAATTTGAAAATGCTTTGAGAAATAGCACTTCCTAGCACTTTTATGTGAAACTCTGCAAGCTGTAACTGTTCTGTAAGTGGGGAAATGGGCAGGGTTGTGGTTTAACCTCAGTGCCCTGCAGCCCCTTGCTCACTGCTCCCCACAGCCCCTTGGTGGGATGGAGAAGGGAATGGGGGAAAAAAGATAAAACGTGTGGATTGAGATAAAAAAAGTTTAATAACTGAAATAAAATAAAATAATTACAATAAAAAAGGAGACAAAATAGATGCTAACCCATGTCCAGCCCATTGCCAAGCAGCGAGCTGCAGCTCCCAGCCAACCTCCCAGTTTGTTTACTGAGCATGATGTTCTGTGGTATGGAATACCTTTGGGCAGTTCAGATCAGCTGTCCTTGCTGTGCTCCTTCCTGGCTTCTGTGCACCTTCTTGCTGGCAGAGCATGGGACACTGAGAAGTCCTTGAATTAGGGTAAGTGCTACTTAGTAACAACTGCAGCATCAGTGTCTTATCAACATTGTTCTCCTACTGAATCCAAAGCACAGCACTGTACCAGCCTCCAAGAAGAAAATGGAACTCCATCCCAGCTGAAATCAGGGCAGGCACCAAGCTACTGGGTATTTCTTTTGCACTTCATCTAAAAGCCTAATGATAGTTTTCAAAAATAAACTCTCAGAGAGATCTTCTTACCTAGGCTTCTGACATTTTACATGAGCAGACAATTTTGGTCCTGGAACATAAATAGATAATAGAAATAATTTGGAGGACTCTTTTCAGACTACATGAAAATGCCCTTGAAATAAGCAAGCATTTGTCTCTCTGTCCTGCATATTAAGGCTGAGGTTCTCTGGGTGTTCCTGGCTCTGTCACTGCCCCTGTTCTGCTTTTCATTCCTGTAGTGCAGACAGTGAAACGTGAGTTTATAAGACTGCCACTAATGGAGACCTTTGCTGATCTCTCTGAAAGTTAAATTGGGACCCTAGATTTCATTCCCCCTGTGTAGGAAGGGAGAGGGCACAGGAGTTGCAAATGAAGGTAGTTATGCTTTAACAGAGTCTTGAACTATGACACTGAGAAATCTGCATGACTGTAGCAACGGGGAGAAAAGGTGGCATTCAGGATGAGGTAAGCTGGACTTTTGACCCAGATAAGAGCAGCAAGATTAACTGCTTATTTGCCTTATCTAAAACTTTCTAATGTGCTGCTGTTAGGAGTAGTTTGTGCTCTGTACTAACGCTGGCTCTATATGGACATCTGTTATGTGTGTAACTTAGACTATTTATTATATTGGGAATGCCCTAGGAATGAGCTAGGCTGTCTTAATTTATCATCAAAAGCTTTTTCATTTCCCTTGAACCACAGTTCTACCTGCAAGAACTCTTCAATTACTTTTATCAACAGGATGTTTGTTTAGAAGTCACTATCTGTATAGCACTGTGGGCTGTCCAGTTCCAGGGTCTATCCAGAGGATATTCATTAAAGTAGCAGTTCTGTTAGCAGGCTTTGTTTACCAGGCAGAATCGTGAACAAAGGCCTTGTATAAACAAGCTTTGGGAAACTCATCCAACCACGAAAGATGCTCGTATTTTGATAGAAAAGTCAGTGCTTGCCCTTTGTGTGAGACATTACAGTTGCTCTCTTTCATTAGGGGAGGTGAACTCTGCTCATTAATTGCATGTATTATGTGCTAGTTATTTACAGAGGGTTTGTAAGTTCATATAGTTAAGCAGAGGTGGCAGCTAAAAGCAAAGTGTTTAGTTTCAAAGTACTTCCATCATGTCTGGTAGGTTATTATTAACATTATCTGGTAGATGGCTTAGGTTTGGAATTCTGTGTGTGATTCTCTGTACTTAGCCTTGCTCATGTCATTAAAAAAAATAGTAGTTTTCGAGCTGTAGTGGCAGAGCTCAGGGTGAATTTGTCCTCTTCAGCTGATCTGTGGTAGTCAGCCAGAGGGTTGGTAGAGAGGATTGGTTGCTGTCACTGTCTTGACACTAATATTGTGTTTTTGTAGACAGAGGGATCAGTTGCTAATTAGACCAAAAACTAGTTCTGCAGAGAAAAGCTGGAGTGCCTCTGAGGTGCTGCCCATATAGCTACGTGATTGCTTTGTCGTGGCACAAGGGAGGGATTTGGGAACACAAGTTGGTACATGATCATTCTGTAGCTGGCAACCTGCAAGTAGTTTGTTAAAGTACTTCGTGAAGTAATTTTAATGTAGATGCAGTTACATTGGTAGGTATCCGCTTGTTTGGCTGGATGGTGAATTTTTTTTGTGAGCTAGTGTAAACTGTGTGATCTTGATGACTTGCTGGAGTAACTGGTATTTTATGTGTTGGTGTGAGTGGGGTTTGGTTTCAGTGCAGTGCATGAGTATGAGTTTGCATACTGCTTCTGGTGCTGGTGCTTTATGGGTAGTTTAACTTTGGGGCCTTTTGCTGCTTGTTGGTACCTTGTTTGTTAAGCGTGTTTGCCAAGGAGTTGTGCCACCTTTTCTGCTGAAGTTGGTACGTATAATTTTCTGTTTTGGGGGGCACAATTCTTTAGCATGGTATTAAAAAACCCAAACACACATTGCTGAGGAAATTTTATGAAGATTTAGTTGATGCAATGTCTGGGAGTGCTGGTTAGACCCAAGTTCAGCTTAAGTGCCATTTCAAGGCGTTGAACTTGAGTGTTCCCTCAACTTTTGTCCAGTCCTTTTCCTGAATACTTACCAGAATGGGTTCAAGGACAGGATTTTGGTGAGCATGCCATATTTTCAGGTTGTTTGCATAATCTTTACTCTGCTTGTACTCTTGTAACCTTTTTTGGCTCAGCTACTGCATCTAATCTCTTTATCAGTTGCTTAATCTTGCTTTTGCTTAGTCATGGTAGGGATCCTTTACCCTAATAAGTGTGATATCTTGGCTCTTTAAAAAGTGTTATGTTGGGGGTTTTTGTATGTGTGGTTTATTTTTTCTCCTCAACTTCCTTAATCTGTTAAAATAAATGTCTGCCTTTAATGCGAGGATTCAAGTTTTGGAGTTCTGGTACTGCGGGCAACTCATAGTTGTAGTTTGTTTCATCTGTATGAACAAATATTGTTTTTGTCAGAAGAGGAGGTTTGATAGGAGATTAATAGGGGAATTAGAAGTAAGTGCTAACCTGAATTGCCTAGACTGGTAGAAATGTTTATGCCATTTCTTTAATCTGTGGGATTTTTGGTCAGCTGTGCTCCCCACAAGATGACCCTAAATAGTAGATATTTTGCCTATTTTCCATAATTTTATATCCTGTAGTCAGAAGCATTAAAAATAGAGTTGAGGCTCCAAAGCCTTTTATTTCCTCTGCTACTGGTAAAGTGCTAATATCTATTCCATGGTCGCCTTAATCCAAGGCAGTACTAGTAAGTGCTTTCAACTTGTTTACCCAATCAGTCCCAATGTTTTTGTAGTAGTTTCCTACCTGAAAGCTGAGTGGTGATTTTTTTATGGCATGTTACCTGTTACATGAATGAGGAACTTGGAGCTGAGGAAATGCTCTGGACTACAAGTTGTGATAGATCTTGCAGTATATACAGGCAGAGTTATTTGATAGATAGAAATGCGGACCTTCATAAAATCCCCAAAGTGCATCCTGGGGAAGAATAAAAGTTAATGGAGAACAGGGGTTTATGTTAAGGGAATGGTGATGGATTGAGGTCTTAGAAGATACTGGGACATGACTTCTCTGCATCCTCAGGAGTTTTATCAGCAATGTGGTGTTGGGATTCCATAGTCTATGAAAACCAAGTTGCTATTCTAGGGTCTTGAATGAGCTTTCGGTTGTACTTAAACACTTCCAAAGGAGCTGGCTTACTCGATATTTGTACCATAATTTGTTGTGGAAAGGCCCCTAAAGTCATCTGGCCCAGCCTCCAGCTGAAACCAGGATTAACTAGAAGGTCAGGTTCCTTAGCACCTTGCCCACTTGTTTTGCCAATGCTTGATTGCACTTCTTGTGAACAGATTTTTTGTTTTATCTTCTTGGAATGTTCTTGCTGCAGCTTATACCTTTTGGCTTTTATCCTTCTGCTGTATAAAGCATTGCTTGGATAAAAAAATACACATTTCCTAAAAGAGTGAAAACACAGAATGTAACTTCAGATAATAGGCTGGGCTGTTAAAATACAGACTGATTCCCACACAACATTCTAAATGCTTTAGTTGCAAGGGGTAATGCCTCTTTTTGCTTCTTTGCCAATGAAATAGAGACTTAGCTTCCTTGATTTTGGCTTCAGAGAGTACATAAAGCTCTCTAGTTATTCAGAAAGGCTTATGTTTGCTCTAGAAAGAATAGCAGCTGATTTTGCCTTTTTTTTTTTTAATTTTAGAAGTGTAAAAATGCAGGATTTCCATTTCTAGAATGTGAAATGTATTTCAGTAACAAATTCAAACTCATTAAATATTGCAGCACCCAGGAGGTGAAGAGGTCCTTAGGGAGCAAGCTGGAGGAGATGCTACTGAGAACTTTGAAGATGTTGGCCATTCCACAGATGCAAGGACAATGTCAGAATCCTTCATTGTTGGGGAACTTCATCCTGTGAGTATATGAGAGTGTCCTTACTTTTGTGTTTACTATACTGTTTTTGCATCTAGTTACTTGTCTGGTAATTACTTTAAAATCAAGAAGAACTGCTAGTTTGGTTGGATGCCAGTCCTGCAGCTGTTTGTGGATGGCCCTAGGTTCGAGATAATTCCCCCAGTGTGAAGGGATTTGATTAGTGTAGCATAAGGATGGTCACATCTTTTGGTGATTTAAATTGCCTTACAGCTTAGTTCTTGAATAAACTGAATATGGAATCGTGTCATTTCTGATGTACTCTGTCAGCTTTATAATGAGACTCTATAACCCCTGAAGGTGGTATGTCAGAATGTCTAGGCCTTTTCTTATGCCAATATGCAGAGTGACTACTTAACGACCACTTTCATGCTTTCACCATTTTACATATGTACCTGCCAGGCTTCCATCTGGATCTAAAAGTACAATCCTGGTTCTTCATATGTATGTTAAAAAAATGGTTATTATAAAGATTGTACTTCCGGTTTGTTGCTCTGTCTTCCCCTCTCTGGCTCCTGCCATTTTTAGCTGTGTCATGGTTCCCTGCCTATGGTTGTCAGGGTTGTTTATGATCAGTTCCCACCGGATCATCTGTCACTTCCTCTTTTCTATGTTGTCCATACCATTTCCTGTAGGTTTAATGAGCACCTTTCTGCTGTCTCAAGTTTTAAAGCATTTCTTCCTAGCTACAGAGCTGCTGCCTTGGCTTCCTTCAGCTAGGCCTTAGTTAAACTCTCCTGCATCTTAATAGTTGAAAGCCACTGTTTAGAGGTTTAGCCTGCTAGTGTGCCCATCTGCTCTACTGCCTATTCCTGCCTCTTCTCGTCTCCTCTTGTTTCATGTATGTTTTGTCTGGCATTTGGGGTAAAAATCACTGTCTTGAGTAGCCTATTTCACAGTAAGATTCCCAATCTTGTTTGTCTAAGGTTGTCTCTTGGTAGTGTAGCTTCTCCTAATAAGAAGTAACTCAGCTCTGATGCACATTTGTGACTTTGCAGGCTTGCCATCTATTTCTGATGCCACCAACGTTCTTAACCTGACTATCAGTCCAGTTCTTCCTTGTTTGGCAAGTGCCCGTTTTCACTTGATATGAAACAAACAGCTTGGTAGTTTAATGTACAAATACAGCACTGACAGGTTTATGCACTGTTGGGCTTTTTTGTAAAGAATGTGACTGTGCCAAGTGGAACTTTGAGTTTATGAAAGATCCATAGAATTTGGGACCTTTGGTCCAGTGGACATTGGACCACAATCAGTTGACTTTACCTAATAATGTAAGTACACTAAGTAGAATTAGTATGATTGCAATCAGTGTATAAGCTAAGGTTATGTACTCTCTAGAGACAAAGGTAAGGTAAAAGCATGGGCACAAAGAATAATGAAATTTGTTGGAGGCTCACGTTTCACTTCTTTGTTGCATACTGGGAAGTATTATTTAAGGAAGCGATCTTGTTTTATGTTAGCTCAAAATCAATCACTGATATCTGCTCTCTTGCAAGTCTGTTTTTACCTAGGGAAAAATACTTACACATTAACAGAATGAATTGCAAACTGAATTTAGTGATAAATGGTGTGGATTTGGTTTTGTTTTTAATGCTTTCAGATTTTGTCTAAATGTTTCTTGCTTGTTTTTCTTGCAGGATGATAGATGCAAGCTTCAGAAACCAACAGTAAGTGTGTTTCTTGAAATGCCACATTGTTCCTTTTAGGAATTACAGACAGTGTCTGACAGTCTGTGTATAAATGGTATACCCCAGAAATAGAAATAGTTGTTTAAGCGTGAAGTTTCAGGTTATAAATATCCTAGACCTGTTGATACTGCTTCAAATTGTTCTTCCCCTTAACTGGTATTTTCTTTAATCTGTGTGGCTTCATATCAGGAGGTTACTAAGTGTGACGGCATTATACTATAGCAAAAAGGTGACTAGAATCAGTCAATGGTCTTCTAGTGTTCAGTTTTAAGAAAAAAATCAGTTCATTGGCAGAACAGATTAAACTAATAAGTGTTTGTGGGAGGAAGAATACAATGCTTAACAATATATTGGTCACGCTAGTAGATAAAGAATGTAGAGACATTCACTGTATTCTAAATCAGTTAAATTGCAATTGTGAACCCTTTTCAAGGGGAAATTACTGTTTGATTCCTGACTGTTTCAGTAGATTCTGCTGAGTGTCCTATCAATGCAGTATTGCACTTATTTTTTAATGGTTTTTTTTTTCCATCCTTAATAGAATTAATCCGTGTTGGCACTCAGCTATCAAACTCATAAAATTCATGGAGAAAATTCAGGGAGAAGGTGCTTCAGGGATTAATTTGTACAGTTGCTGCTGCTGTGTCCGTAGAGAATGTTTGCACGGGGCTTACCAGTGCACTGGGCTTACAAGTACAGCAGCATGCTTAGGAAATAATTGGAAATTATTTTTAAATGAAGCTTAGTAAGAATAAGATCTTTTGCTGTTTTGGAAGATTGTTTCTTAGAAGTAATTAACTTTTGTAAGGTCTTCCAATGATATGAATCGGTTAAAAGGAAAAAAGGAAAATTTCATTTATATATATATACATCTACATATATATACTTGCACTGAAATGCTCACTATAGCAGTTATTAATTTTATTACTAAGGCCTGGAATTAGTATACTAATAAAAATAAGAAATGGACTAGTGATTGGAATTCTGAGCTTCTTCCCACCATGAACAGTATCTGCTATTCAGATTTCTTTTGAAATTCAGGGCAGTTTACACTTAAGCTGTAAGAGTAATGACAAATGCAACTGAGAACAGACTGCCCAGTGCAAGCTGTAGCAGATAATCCTCTGAGTAAGCTCACAGGAATTGACCAAACTGAAGTGCTTAGAATATTAGTTAGGCCAGTGCATAGTCAGGTGGGAGTTAAGATGTATCCACATACCTACCTACACTACACTTGTTCTCCATCATTCCAGAAGCAAGTTGGGATGCTTTTCTGCAGCAGGATGTGTGGCTGTAGAAAGGCAGCTTTATTTTGCATTATACTCTGGATGAGTGTGACAGGTTAGGTAGGTTCTGTGCCCTGTCTCTGTAGGAGCTGTCAGAAGGCCTTGGGCTTTCAAATGTCCTTCTTGTCCTCACACTGTGTTTAAAGTACCCTCAGTGCACATGTCCAGTGTCGTAGAGTTTAAAATTCAGTTTTTATGAGCTGGGCCATATTTCTTTTACTGTCTTGATGTGGGGGGAGCCATCCCCTGGGCCTGGATGTGGCAAGTCTGTTACAGAAGGTGTTAGCCTTGATAATGTGGGCACCAGTTCTTCCATGCTGTTTGGCTTTGGGGTTAGTTTTTCATTGAGATGTTCACAAGAGGAACAGAGATGTAATCTATGAGTCATATTCTTTTACACACAGTATTTGCACGTGTAAACCTAGGATGATTTGGATGCCTTCCAAAGTAGCGTTCTTGTACCTCTGAGAGTGTTGGAAATCCTTCTCGCTTTAAATTAATTGCAAATGTTCTGATACCAAAGCAAGTAATTTTGCAGTGATGGATCTTGTACCACTAAATTCAGGTAGAGTTTTAATGCTTGGATCTTTAAAATGCACTTAGGGTCATGCACAATTAGAGGTATTCAAATTAATAAGTCTTCATATAAATCATGCACACAGACCCACCTGGGATTTGACTTTGTAGTGCTGCTTTTTCTATGGAAACTGAACAAGAAGTCCAAATCAATAGAGCTATAACAGCTATAAGAATTTGACTGATTCTTACATAGTCTGAAGCACCACACTAAAACCCCTGAGTTTAATAAGCCTTGTAGATGTAAATTAGTAGCTTTTTCAATGTAGTTTCAATAGAAAAAATATTTGTGAACTCATTCAGAGTCTTTTCAATTGCATTGTAGTCAAGTAAAGGATTTTTGTCTTTTAGGTGACTAAAACTTTTCAAATGTAACCTGAGGTCACAGTTAGCTTTATAGAAAACCTGCGGCTAAATTCTTCTTGTTGATACTGTTTTAGAAACTTGATGCAGTGTTGGTGGTAGAAACTGCTGCTAGTTATCTTATAGCACAACAGAACTGCTGTCAGAATTAGGAGAAAATGCTTCCCAAATGCATGCACTGAGTTGTTTCTGAATTAGTCCCACCTGATGGGTTTTGAGAAACTATAGGGCTGTTGAAGATGGGGTGGCTTGTCTTCCTGAAGTAAATATCTTCTTATGCTTTGCTTTCCAGGAAACTCTTATTACCACTGTCCAGTCTACTTCCAGGTACAGTATGACATATGATGTCAAACTTGAAGTTCCTCATTATTGTGTTTCTGAAGCTTAGAAAGCTGAATAGCTTTTATCTGCTGGAAGCTGAGATGTCGGGGGATGGTGCATGAAGATTTCTGTTCTGTGTAATGTCCAAGTTGGCATCTATGTACCACTTTACAAGTGTGTCAGCTTAGGTAGATACTTTTCTCATATTGACAGGTGTCAGTCTCTACCGAATGGTTGGTTTTGCTCAGGCCTTTATTTCTGGAGTCTGCCACGTGAAGGGAAGACACTTAGTGCCATTGCTAACTTACTGACATGGATGCCTCGCTTTTTAAATTTGCTACCACTGTTGCATCTCAGGGAAATGAGAGGATTCTGTGTATAAGAAGGGAGATCTCTCAGAATTGGGAGGGGGTTGAAAAACACTCTGCAAAGTTTGATTCAGTGGTATTCCAACGTTATATCCTGCTGACAATTGCTTGCTGCTGAAATCTCAGCAGACTCTTCCATGACCCTCTGGGTGGGGAGTTTGGGTGCTTGGAAGTGTCATGTGATGCTGCTACTTAAGTGGCTTTTGAATGAATGATATGCTGGGCAGCACACCATGACTTTAAATGTGTCTAGGATTTTACTCTTCTCTAGTAAGCAAACTTCTTGTAAGCTCTAGTACAAAGTCTTAACTGTACAAGCTTTTTCACTTGTCTACAGTATTACTGGCCAATCCAGGTGTTCTGTTGCCCTGAATTTGAAGTATTTGTTGGAGTGGGAAGGAGGGACTTCTTTAAGCAATGACTTTTTTTTTTTATAACTTGCTGGTTGTCACTTCCTAAACTGCTTTTTCAAAAACTTCCTTTTAGTTCGTGGTCCAGCTGGGTGATCCCAGCAATAGCAGCGATTATCGTGGCCCTGATGTATCGTTCCTACATGTCAGAGTAAGCGCCTTACTGAGAACTAATGCAAGAAGAGAATACATTCTCTGGGAGAAAATACAAGCAATCCTAACCCAGTATGTTTCTGGACAAAAGCCCAATGTCTGAAGAAAAATTCAAGGTTTTTAGAAAATGAAACAATTCTTTTTCTGCTGTGCACTTTTCTTAATGTTGCCTTCGTGTATGCTGCTGTGAAGTGATAAAAAGGCAGCATTTCTCTTTTTGTATAACACTTTTTTTCTCCAATGAATTCTTTGATAACTATTGGTTTCTGTGTTAGAATACTGTTCTGTATGTAACACTGATTCTGGTTATTACTCTTTAATCTGTAATTGGGTCATTAGGACTCTCTTTACATATACATTTTACAGCTTTAAAAGACTACCAAAACTGTGTACATGTACACAACTTAACTTAAAAAAATCGTGTTGTCTTCTTAAATGTAGTATGAATGAAATGCAAGTTAAATGTAATGAATAAAACTGAGTGGAGTTACAGGTGCCTGGAAGTGGTTGGGCCCCGCCAATCAGCTATAATGAGTTGGATTTTTTTGTTTTTTTGACAACTGCTCTTATAGTTGTTGTAGGTACTCCTGCTAGCAAACTGTTCTGTTTGTCTCCCATTGAAAAATTCAGGTGAAAAATGAAACTCTATGTTTGGCCCAATTATGTCTGTCTCATTTTTGTGAAAAATAGCTCTTTATTTTCAAAAAAGGCAGAAAAAAGTAACTGCTACTAAATAGTAGTGTTCCTGCCAAACACTCAGGTGACTCTAGAATTTGTTCTGGAACTTTTAGCCTTCGATTAAATCTTCAACTTTGTCAAGGACATTGTTGGGAGAAAAACCTGATAAATGAAATCTATTTCTGATTCTTCTGTGATGTGCTTTGGTGCTTTACTATGAAGAGGCGACTGTTTTCACTGCTAAATACAAGAAAACTGTAAGTTTGCATTTTGTAGTGAACATTTTTAGTCTTATGTAAATCATGAATAAAAGTTTAATTGCTTACACCTGCTGGCTCAAACACCTTCATTTCCAAATTCTTTAAAGGCCTTGAAAGGAATGTCCTATTGGGGCACTTCTGAGAAGTGCACTTAGAGTAGATCCCATCAATGCCATATCAAGAACTAGCTTTTGTCCTGTTTTTGATACGGCTTTTCCTCAGCATGTGGTGAAACAGAGTTTAAAAATTCAAGCTTTATTGATATTTTTATAGATATCCTTTGAAAAGGATATAATAACTCAGGGTTGGTATTTAGAATCACAAATCAAATTTCATTTTTAAAACAACACTTGAGTTTCATATATCTAGGTGAGGAAACAAAAAAAGAATAAAAGGACAACTTTCTAAAGTTTAGCTTCCCCCCTCCAAGAATTTCAGATAGATAAGTATGTCCACATCAGCAGATAGGGCAGTGCAATTAAAGTGGATCTGTAATGTGAAACGCTTGCTGTGAAATGCTTTTTTTCCATGCTGTATATGTTGGAGTTTTGATGTGATGGAGCTCTGTTTGGGTCCTATGTACTGGACATTTATGCAATTCCCTGGAGTAACTATGGAAGCTCAGTGCCATCTAAAAGCAGTCAAGCTGGCGTGTGCAGGGAATTTTTACAATGTCAACCAGAAGTATGGTGAGTATAGATCAGTAGGGAGTGCTTCAATAACTGATAAAAGTAAAAATGCTAATGTAGATGTGCACTCCACTGGTGTGGATACAAGTTGTTTCTCAGTAATACATGTTCCTTTTGGGTTTTTAAATGTAAACTGATTTTGTAAACGGAGATAGATCTAAACTAGAAAAATGATCAGGCTTGTTTTCCTTTTTAATACTCTTAAGGTTAGAGCTGCTTTCCCTAGAGGTGTCATACAGAACTTTTTATGTGACTTTAGCTTTTGAGTATTAATAGAAGAGAAAATGTATATGGGTGTGGTGAGGAATGAATAACTGCTAATTACAATTGCTATTGAAAAAGCGAGTTAAGGGTAGTCAATGTTTTTACAGTCTGACAGCAAAAAGAAAAGATTTGACAGTCTTCTTTCTTCCCAGAACAAAGTCCTTTGTCCACAGATGTAATCTGAAAGTATTTGCTCTAATTGTCTGATAATAAATACTAATTTTTGTTTAAAGAGGCTGGCTTTAGTGATTGATGGTTTAAACGAGTTGTCATCTTGTACAACCTTGCAGTGTTTACACTGCCTTAAATTATTTGGGCATTGCATTTTTGGCCTTTATTTGCCTGTCCTCTGTTGTTCGCAAGAATGCACAGTGATGGAGAGCTCCCCCTTAAATGGAGATGGCCTTGGCTGCTTCCTGGTGTCTGTGGAGTAAAGCCAGCACAACTTGTTCATTTGTTCCCTCCGAGATGACAAGGGAAAAATAGTGTGCTGTTCCTTTCTCCGGCTTACTTGCTCTGTCACGCTGGTCCGATGCCTTTCCCTAGTCGTCAGTGCTGCAGTAATGATTTTGCAGAATGCTGGAGAGAAGCTGGCAGGGGGGTGAAAGCTAAGCACATGGAAGCTGATCACAGATTTTTTTTGGAGAGAAAAAAATGCAAGGGTGCTATTTTTTTCTATACATTTGACTACTGAGGGTAAAATAGTGTTTATAAATTGGTGGGTATTTGAAGCAAAAACTGTCCTATGTTTTCTGCAGGGCTGGCAATGACTATTAACTGAAATTCAGTGAGAATGAATGAGCTGTATCAGTGTGCACAAAACATATAGAACATTAATAGTATTACAGCATTTTCTCCTGAATATAGAAAAGGATTTTGGAAGTGGCAGAGAAGGAACAAGAAGCAGGAGGAAGCTCATGCTCCCCTATGCGTAGTTCTAATGCCTGTCCACATCAGTGGCGAAGCTAGTAACTGATGGATGACATATTTGAATTCCACTTTCATACTTCATTACATTTCTTCCTTTGATTTATTCATTATGTGTTGAAATATTTCGAGTTTTTAAGTAGGTGGGCAGACAAGCACATGAATTAATGAGAAATGTTGGAACACTGGATCTTGGTAGATGATTAATGCTGGATTTTCTGTTCTTTCTGAAAACTAGTTAGACTTGTTCTTAATCTTCTTACATGTTCGAGTGCACGTAAAACAATCCTTGACACTTTCTTTGCAAGTTTTTTAAAGTGGGGACATAAAATGGGACTTTCAGAAAAAGTGGGAACATGCGATGGTCCATATTGATGCTGCTAAAACAAAGCTCAGAACAGACACAATTGCACTGCAGTCTCATGTATAACGGAATATATTTTTACTTTTATCTTGTGCAGTATAATTCCTGTGCCTGTACTTAAACAGTTTGCTGCACTTAGGCAGACAGAGCCTAGGTACCGCCCATGGCTGTCAGTTCTGCTCACTGGAAGTAGCACTGTCAGGCAAGAAGTTAGGCACAGGAAAGCCTCAGGGAAGGCTTTTTGGTGTTTGTGGACAGAACACCAGACAACTCCAGTGGACCTCCAGAGTCAAGGAACTGTACCCAGTAGAAGAATTACCACAGAAACTTTTGCTTTTTCTGTAGACTCTGGTCTGTGGATAAACCTGATTGATCCTATTGCAGGGTGAGAGCACTCCACTGTACCTTTGGAGTTCCACCTATTTAGGTCTTAGATAAATATAGCCATGTATTGTTTGAAATTAAGAGTTCAGTGTTAAATGAGTTCTGGAAACTGCTTCGAGGTTTGGGAGGGCATGAACAGAGAGAAAAAGATAAGCCAAGCAAGGGTGTGCTTTCCTAAAGGACTTTTTTTTCAAAAAGGAAAGATCATTCTCCTGTCACAGATTTCTGAAGCCTGTGGTGCTTTTAGTATCACTCATCTTAACATGGCTTGCAGGGATATCCATGAAAGGTGTGTTTTCTGCATAGGTGCTTGAGGTGCTAGACATGAAAGAAGAGCTTAACCTGCTGCTTAGAAGCCTTAGAAGCACGGTGGTGGGCTCATCACTGAAAACAATATGTCCTTCCATTTGTAAACTGAGTGGATTCACAGCTTGTATTTATTTGGATCCATTGTCAGAGTAGTGTTGCAGTTGATAACATTCTCTGCATCAGTCTGAGGAGGACAAGCAATTTGAAAACATTTAAGGGAAGTTTGTATTTGAACAGTCTGGGATTAGAATGAGAAAACCTTGTCTTCTTTTTAGGTGATTCTGTAGAACTACTTTTTGACCCTATGGAAGTCACAAAGACATTTGAGAATGCAGGTTATATATTCTGTTGTCATGGTGAGATCTTCAGATGTGAGGATATGGATGAACAAGTTACTGGAATACAAGCTGGGGTGTGCAGACTTAGAGCTAACTAGCTGCTCTCAGGCAGCTCCTGGTGGTGGGCTGCTCTTAGCCTTAGTTGCATGCAAGATGATTTGTTGCACCTTTGCTGAAGCTGAGACAATCACAGGCATGAGAAGCTCAGCATCTATTGGATGTGGCAGCCTGAGCAGACAAGATTATCCTTCCTCAAGTTCCCAGGAGAGTCTTGATCTGGGATCGTGTCTCAGATCACATTTAACACACAGCGACAGGATCAGACCCTTCAAAACAAATTATGCTTTTTCATATAGTAAATTGGTGTCTTCAAATAAATGTCAGCTGGTGAGGAAGAGCAGGAACGGTGGCTGAAGGAAAGAGAAACAGCCTGTGAAACAAGGACTGTTGTCCAGGATTTTCTTTCCAAGCTCTGTGCCCTAACTGCTAAGAGCAGAGATTTTTACTCTCTCCTCTCTGCTATGAATCTGGCATTGTTGTTTCTACTGGAACGGATGAACTGATTGAATATTTATCCTGGTTCTTGGACAAAGTTTTACAGCATGGGCAGACTGGCCTAGTTTAGAGTGAGTTTGGATATGTCTGCATCATTCCTGTAGGCGTAACCTCACTATTTTCTGCTGGGCCTTGCTTCTGGTTTGCATGAAGCACGAGAATGCAGCTCCAGACTTGTCACACACTTTCATGTGGGAACCTTTCAGTTTGTTCTTGAAGTCATCACAAGCTCATTTTAATCCCTTAAAAATAGATGGCCTTCCTACTTCCAGCTGTTGTTATGCAGTTAAAAAAATAAAAAAACAGCATAGGGTTAAAAAAAACAAGTCACCAAACTACACTGGTTTTGTACTTTAAAAATCCACATATTTTAAATGCATTGTTGCAGGGACTTCACTCCCATGTGTAATAGAAAACCCTGTGCAAACGAATTCTGATCTTGTTTGGAGTGCTCAGGAGCGGCAGTAACACTGTTGGAGAGGGTGTCAGTAATGCAGCTTGCAAGCAAACAGATGAGTGTAAATTCCCTTATAAATACAAATTTGTACGTCTGTTAATTTTCTGTTTTTTAGTATGTAAACTACCAGCACAATTAAAAAATCCAAAGTATGGAATGAATTAAGACTACAAACTTTGTCTTGAAACCAAGCACAGACTGAGCCCCAGCGTGTGAGTGCTGTGAGGCACTGCAGCTGTGTGCTGTGCTGTGGAGTGATATTGAAGAGCAAGCCAGGGCACTGTGTGTGTCAGCATCCTATTTCTTCTGGCACACTGCACTCTGGTAATTCTGTCTTCTGGGAAAACTTCCCTTAATACTCTCATTTTGAATCCTCTAGTACAATGCTATTAGAAGAAAGATACATTTATTTTAATACTTGTTGTATTAACGTAATGGAAAAGGACTTACAGATTTTGAAAATGTCATACAAATATCATGAGTTCTATTACTCACTGTTCATATCCTGGCTCAGATGTTAACTCTGGAGATCAGTGACCAGGAATATCATAAAGGAAACAGGATTTCCACAAAAAATTGTATTTTATATCATAAATATAATTTCTTTTTTGTAATTTAAAACTTCAAAGAAACTCTAAACTCAGGCAACAGTGTTCATTTTAGAGGGATCAACCCCGTCTGTGCAACAAAGTGCCATCAAAATGCTCAGAAAGAAGAACAGTCTTCTTCCAGAAACACATTTGCTTAGGTATATGTATTTTTTAGCATCTTATTGCATAAATCAGTTATGTGGAGGCCATAAATCCTTGTAGGATGTGTAGGCCACAAGCAGCTGCTCAGCATATGACAAATTTTGTCTCCTATGTGTACAACAAAATTAGCATATCTTTGTCAATGTGTTACACTCGAAACAGCATAAACAGAAAGTAGTATCAAACCAACTTTTGGTGGTTTTTGTTCAGGCGGCTCAGACCTTTGTGGAAGGTATCATCCTCCTCCCAGTTCCTCCATTTCATGAAATAGTGTGAGCCTTGCTATTACAATTTAATGTGCCCAAGCCAGAGTGCAGGCATTTCGTATCTCTGCCCTAGTAATAAAAAATTTCATAGGGTACATTCTATGACTTCAAAGGTGAGAACTTGATTTGATTTCCACTCTAAAAGACAAAAGGAAGGTTTGCCAATACTTCAAATACTGAGGTTTGCATCCAAAAGGTCCTCTAGTTTTTAATTATATTATGAGTTAACATGTCACCAGGCAGTTCAGTGATTAGAAGTATCACAGCAAAATAGAAAAGTGTATGGGACTAATCAGGACTCTTTAAATTGCTGGCAAGAGAAAAAAATAAGGAAGGTAAGTGCAATTTTAACAGGTTTTAATTGGTAAAATGAAAGCAAGTTTTGCTCCATGCAATGGGCATTGAAGACAAAGCACATGGATTTGAAAACTCTTAGAAACTCTTAGAAACTCTTCTCAGTGAATAAGAGCTGCTTTTCTTATGCCACTTTCTGGATGTCCTGCAACATTTCAATGGTGCTGATTTTCAAATGCAGAGGATTTCTGAAGTTATCTTTGGGGAGTGACAGTCTTCCTGTCTGACTCCTCCCATGTTGCGGCTCCTGTACTGTGCTAAGCCACCATGCTCTGGCTGCTGCAGCCTCCTCAGACATCGAAGTGTATCCTCACGCTGAGCATTTTAGCAGTGCTTTGTTGCATTGACCAGGCTGGACCCTCTCAAATGGGCACCACTGGCTCAGTTTAAAGATATTTTGTACCAGTGAAGCTGCATTCACAAGATGCATTGTGCTGGTAAAACAAGGTCACCTTCACCCCCTTCTTCCATTTATATTCCAAGCTTCTTGAAACCTAGTGCCAAGGTAGATGAACTTCTTGGAGGCACAACCATGAAAGAGAGACAGTATTTATTGGAAACACTTGAGCAAAGCAAACAGATTCATTGAGCTAAAGTCAGTCTTAAGGTTGCTTAATGCCAAAGCCTGTTTGGATTATTGTTCTGTGCTGCTGCAGTCTTGCCAACTGTTTATCTAGCTGCATATATGGAGAAATATATTAAGAGCTGAAAAAGGGAAAGCTCTCATTATAAATCAAATTCTCAGACTTCCCTGCTCATCTGTGAGTCCTGTGCACTGAACAGTCCTTTTCTTTTTGAAAACTTCTGTTCACACTTTTACTGAAGAATGATTAGCTCTCTTCCACATTCTCTCTCGAGTCCTAAATGCCTTCTTCTGTGGGGCAAAACCTGTGTCTGGGTTTTGTGGCTGTGTCAAAATACAGCCAAGACAGAGAACTTAGCCCAAACATAGAGCTGCTCTATTGCCAGACAATGTGAGCAGTGAGGAACAAAAGGTTTTCTAAGAGGTTGAGCTGATTCATTAATTTTTTTCCTTCACATCTATACCATATAGGATTACAGGGCTTTTGTGAATTCTGCTGCAGTGTTTTCTTCTTTCAAAGCTTTTCCTTCCCCAGCAGGATGATGCAGAGCATGCCCTGGGCAGGGGCAGCTGGGGCATCTGTATAAACACCCCACTCAGTCCCACTCCCCCACTTTTACTGTGACTTTAATTGAAAGGTAAGCTGAGGCAGAAGGGAACTCTGCCATTAGCAAATGTTGGGCCAAATGCTTCTTGACCATAAGTTCAGGCTAAATCCCTCTGACCTTGCTGAAATAACAGGGCTCTGAGCCATGGAGGGGCTTAGTCTGTGTCCAGGGGAGTTTTTGGAAGATTCCTACATTCTTAGCGGATTTTATTGTTTTTAAGTACTCATGGTTCAGAGGAGGAAAAAGTGCTGTACACCCACCACAGAAGATTCATATTATGTATTGTGTGTTTTCTCAATGCGTGCCAACGCTGGTGTGTTGGCTGAAGGCATTTGCTGACTCCCTCTGTGGCCAAAGGTTTAAAAGCTACAGCTGAAGGTTTTTAAACACGTTTGGCTGTAGTGGGTTGGATCATAAGGGTGATGGTTCAGGGCTGCCTCTTGTGTTTCCATAATTCCTCCTCTTCTGTTAGTGTGGCTTTATTTGCAAGATTCCTTTCGCCAGCACCTCTGAAGGCTGCTAAGTTCTCAGAGCAAACACTTCCCTGAGGGCTTGGAGGGGTTCCTTTGAAGATGTGCCAGGATCAGCTGTGTCACGCAAGAAGATGTTAACGAGGAGAAATTCAGTGACCTTAGAAGCAAGGCATCATGAAGTTGTGCTAAGGGACCATATGCTGGGATCCTTGAGGGAGTCTTGTTAAGTTGATTAACTGTCAGAAAGGTTTTCTGTGGGGATGAGGAATATAGTTATGTCAGGCTGTGGGCTTAACTGCAGAGACATAATGAAGCTAACATTTTGAATGGGAATACTGTTGTCTTTTCTTCTGTAAAAAATTACTATTTACTAAAACATTCAATGATGAGAAGATGTGGAAAAAATCCTCAAGATCTATTTTTTTCAGTGTAATTATAGGTCAAAAATACTTTTTACTCTTAGAATATTATTTTTAAACGTGAAGTGTATAAACAGAAAAGAATATAAGATGATTGATCTTTTTTAGGTAAGCATGATCTTTACATTTGGTTTTGATTTCTTTTTAAAAAGAGAAGAAATTATAAGAAACTTTTCCCTCCTACATGTTCAGTAAATTTTTTAACTAAGTGTCTAGGTGTTGAATAATTTTCATATAAATACAAGTGGAAAGGCTTTGTTCTTGTTGTCTTTTTTATCTTTTGTCACCACAAAACTGGGATAAACTTCTTATCCTTTCTCTATCCTTGCTCTGCACTAGTGACAACAATCAATCTTTTTATGGTTATCCAGGCAGTTTAATTTATCTTTCCTCTCCTTCCCAGTTGCCCAAGCAGACCAATAATCTTTTGTTTACTTGAACTCTGTGTCCTTCTGGACTATGTGAAGGCAACAGTCTCAGGACAGAGTCCAAGGCAAAGGAGTTAAATTGACCCTGTTGCATGACAACTCCATTTGCTGCTTAATTAACTACTTCTGTTGCCTAAGAGCCATTGTCATGGCCCAGTATCCAAATCGGAAGGAAAAATGTCCAGAGTTGTGTATTTCCTCAGACTAAGCCAAGTTCAGGGACAACAGAGAGCAGAAAGCCCAAGGGAAAACTGACACTGCTTTGGGGACAGTGAACTGTTTTGGGCTCTCCATGGGAAGCCTCTCTCCATTTCCCCGCCTGTTGGCCCAGCATGAGCCCTTACCAAGCTCCAAGCCTCCAGATTTATGCAGCAGTGGAGCAGCTGGGAAGCTGTGGGAGTGCTGGTGGTACCAGTTAGACTCAGCTCCAGCCTACTGCTACTCACAGGTGTGTGTGAGCCTGAGCCATCATCTTTACCCCCAACCTGGCCATAGCTGAGATTTGGGATATACCAAGGCAACTGCTAAGTTAAAAAAGGTGGTGGTAGGTTAAGCTGTCAGCTGACGCCTGCAAGAGACACTGAGCTTTGCCTCTGCACAGGGTCACTGAACAGGGATCAATGCTTTTGCTAGAGTCAGGGATACATCCAAAAATGTAGCTAAAGATGTGAAGGGATTGCAGGGAATGACATGGGTTTAGCTCGGCCACACCTGACAGCCCTTTTGGAGCCCAAGCTCTTCTGGAAAAGCCCTCCAAACCTGAGCTGTGAATCCAACATTAAACCAAACTCTGACTCCAGCTTTAGCCAGACTCCAGCAACCCTTGCTGTCCTTTGCTGGAATATATCCATGCTTGTACAGGTGTTGTGCCATTCCAAATCTTCTTATGGGGGGGAAGACACCAAGAATTTAGTGTCAGTGTAACTGAAGTCTTACCGGACTAATAGAAAAGTTGTTATTCTGCAGGTCCATTTGTTTGTTTGTTTGTTTGTTTTTCAAAATTATTAATGGAAACCTTAATAAAAATAAACAGTCAAAACTGTTATGCACACATTGTGTAGACTCTACCCCTTTCCTCTGGTGTCCCACTCACCCCTCCACTGCTCCTTCGGGCCAATGGCTTAAGCCTGGGGGGAGTGGCTACGGCCAGGCAACAGCATCCTGAGTCCTTCAATGGGCTAAGTATGGTGGTGGTGGTGATGGTTTCTTCCTCCTCCTCCTCCTCTAAGATCCACTTAAGGTCGTACTCATATTTCCCAACACCTTTTGTGCTTTTTTCCTTTCTTCATTGATCTGTAGTTCTATGTTACATCTGAATTTACTGTATATGATACATTTTACCATTTTACCTATGTTAGAAACTTTTTTTTGTTTGTTTGTTCAGGGTTTTTTTGTTGGTGGTTTTTGTTTGTTTGTTTGTTTTTGTTTCTCCTAAGATGGGTTTTGTTCAGCTTCCAGGTCAGCTCTTCTGTTGCTCGCTACTGGTGTGCTGGTTATAGCCCTGCAGTGCTCAGCATCAGCCCGTGCCCTGTCTCCTACATCCTGTGCCTGTAGTCCCCTACAGCACCCCTTAGGACCCCACCTCTGCAGCCTTTGCTCTCATACCAGGCCTGCATTACACCATTCTGCTGAGACTGTACAAGTTTCATGCTCCACACCAGAGCTGTGTGTTGCTACTGTCCGTGTAAAAGCCACGGTTATACCTTTGGGAGGTGAGCAATGCAAGTTCAGTGTAGCGATCATGAGAAAAATGGCTGTTACAGCAACGAATCAAACCAAGTAAAAGGAAAGCCTCGTAAAAGTCTAGGCAAATTCAGGCAAAGCAAGACTGATAAACTTCCATCCCAAAGCTCTGCAAAGCCAAAGCAAAGCCTGTGTCCTGTTACCTGCAGGAGCTGTGCTGGCTTTAAGGAGCTGCAGCCTGCAGAGTGTGCTTGACAACCCATTTTTTTTAACCTGGGTACTCATGCTGTCCTGAAAAATTATCTCAAACCTAATCCTGGTCTAGGCATCCTGTGTAGCCTTAAGTGCTGAAATGTTGTGATGCTAATTTTGGAGAGTAGCCCCCAGTTCAGCCTAGCCAACCCCAACCAGCTCAGTCACCCTCCTGCATTGGGCTTTGCAGGGTCTGAAAGCCAGCTTAAGCCCATGGCTCCACATGTACATGTTCTCAGGTTCTTTCTGGACCTCCACCATACTCTCAGGATGAGCCCCTGACCCAGCAAACCATCCCCCATGGGATGGTTGGTGTGGGAGCCCTCGCAAGAAAGTGAATCCAGGCTTGTCCAGAGACCCCTGTAGGTGCCAGCCAGCTGGTCAGCCCCTGGTGCCTTCTCAACACCCTCGAGGTACGGCTCTGTAACCTCACCCCTTGTCCTGCCCTTGGCACTGGGGCAGCGGCCTCCCACAGTGGTGGAGATCTTGCCTGAAGCCAGACCTCCACCGTAGCCTCAGGTCCATACTTAAAGCCCCAACCCTTTTGGCTCTCCTGTGTCAGGAGCCACAAAGTCACAGTGTTCTCAGTGAGAGGCAGAGCGGGCTGGAGGTTATTTGAAAAATACTGGCCTCTGTCAGAGGTAGCAGGATGAATTTTGGTCTCGCAATACCAGATGATGCTCTTTTCTCTCTGTTTTGGCCTAAGTTCAACATGAGTCGTGTGCAGGGCTCCCCTTGCCATGTCAACTTTTTAAAGAAGCATGGGATCCTTTCTGGGTTTGATGACCAAGTTTTTGCAGACATTAATTTTTAATATGGTTGGGCAAGAGTGAAAAATTCATTCATTTCATAACAATCTTGGCTATTGTTTTTTTGTGTTCTTAACTTTATCCCATTTCATTTCTTGATCAACCCAGTTTCTAAGTGGGGGATATTTTGGTAAGATTATGCATTTGTGGTTTTAGCTTTAGGAAGCTGGAGACTGAGCACAGGACAAATGCTCTGGTGGGTCATAGCTGCCTTCTGATGTCCCAAAAGGGAAACGGAACGCAAACAACTTGAGGACAGTATGGCACAGGCTGAGCTAGGGCTAGGGTTATGTTCAGATGAAGGGCTGCCTTTACTCAGGTAAATGAGAGATGAGGCCTTGTTAAAGGATGGATTTAGGATCAGGCTTCTTAGTGTAGTGATGTGTTGGTGCGCTGATACGCTGCCTGGAAGAGAGGACAAGAGGAGATGATTGCAATTCCAATTCACAAGAGGCCCAGGCTAGCAGAGGGAAGCCAGCTGGGGTTACAGAAGTGACTTCCCTGGTTTGTGGTCACCTCATCATGAAGCTGTCTCCTCCACAGAGGAGCAGTGCTGTGTTAGTGGGCAGTGACCAACCTCCTTGGCTATGCTCATTCTCTGCAGGTAGTCTGGCTGCTGCTGTCTGTGTAGTGTGACCCAAACCCCCTGAGATGAGCACAGCTGCCTGCACTAGGTCTGTGCAGTGGAGACCTGGACCTTGATCCTGTTTTATTTCCTGCTGCTGATGTGTTGTTGCTGAGGGTGTCAGAAGCCAGACAAAAGTATTGCCCAATGTCCAGAACTAAAGGTCCTAAAAACCCTGCCTAGATGTTGCCTCTAAGTATCTGCAAAAACCCTTTCTCATCTGACTTAAGTCTTCTGAATGACTGCTGTAGCATCTGTATGTGTATCCAGAGCATTCACAGGTATTAACCAGGCTGATTAGATTGATACCTTGATTATAGGAACCATAAAATAGATGGTTTTTTGTGTAAAGTCACTGAGGGTTTGATGTGGGAGGAATGGCCTTGGTATCTTCTGAGAACACAGACAGGCTGAGGCTCAATGTGTTACACAGGTGGAGATAAACTTTTCTTCGAAGAGATGAGAGGCAAGTAAAGGGAGAAGGAATCTGGTGTCCTTTCCTCATTTGGGGAAAAATGCTCTAATGCATACTGCTGATCCTAATAGCTCTGAAAGATAGGGACTGGTGGATTTAGCCCCATTCTGCTGGAGGTGTCACCTTTGTGCCAGGTTGGTATATAACCCAGTTTACAAACCAGCACATTAGTACAAGCCCATCTTCATAGGTGAGAGTTCTGCAGTGGCCAATGACTGTGATGGATGAAGAATGGAGACAGGGCAATGTCTCCATGGGCTCAGCAACCTTTGCTGGTGAACAGAGAGACCTTTATCAGGATCAAGAACATCTGAAATTACTTTGACATAAGTTATAGCAGCCTTTGTTTTCCAGTCTTGTCCTGTATTTCACTTGGGTTCTACGTATCTGAAAAAATCAACATAGCTATTCAATATTTTGCCTATTTAAAACACTGTCTGTGACAGTTTTTTCTCAAAACAATTATATTTTTAAGTAGTTATATTTTATGATGTAAAATATCAACATTTTGCATAGCTGTCCAAAATAAATGTGGAACTGATCAAGTGCCACATTTTGAAACTTATCTTGAAACGAACCTGTATTTTTACCAATTGATTTTATTATTTTGCTTACTGACAACTCTGAGGTGGTGAAAAAGATTTTTTTTTCCTCTAGGTAATTTATTAAAAAGCTTAACTAATTACTTTTATAGCTCTCTGAAAAGGTCCATCATTGATAAAGAGCAAAAGAGTTCAGTCCTGCCCATAAACCTTTGGACCGTTTGATTGCCAGAATCTATTAATCAGTAAAAGAAATGTTTTAGAGTCTGTGGGTGTTGCGTTTCCCTGGTCTAAAAATTAAGAGCCAAACGTGGTTAAGGGAAAAAGGGATTTTTACCTCGGTATTTATTTAAGGATCCTTAGGTGCACCACTTTGTCCAGGTGGAATGCGCCGAAATGCACCCCGAAATGCACCCCAAATGCACATCCACGATAGGTCGTGCATACAATTTACAGTCCTTGTAAATTAGCATATCTATCAAAGATTCCCTAATGAGAGGCTTGAATGAACCCCCTCATTCCAAGGAATCTCCCCCTGGATGGGCCTATCTTAGTTTACAAAATGTGTTCTAGAAAGCACCTTGGTTTCTAGGGCTTTCTGGCTTGCAGCTGCGAGGTCTCCAGGATGTTTGGTCTCCTGGCTTAACAGAACTTTGGATCTAAGTTATCAGACTTAAGGAAGTACAAGTATGTGGGCTAAAAGCACTGAGGATACATAAAAGCTATATAAAAGGGTATATTAAAGGGTATAAAAGTGGTATATAAAAAAGGCAAAAAATCATCGTGGCATCAGGGTGAGAGAGAACCTAAAAGGATGCATCTTGATACAATTTTAATTTCAGCCCTTAATTGCATACCTGTATAAAATGTAATTAATTTTTTCTCCTAAGGGGAAAAATACCTATGACTTCTGTGATATTAGGGTGAGAGTAAAACACTGTAATTGAAAAACAAAATTAATCACCAGAACAGTAGATTATAATTGAAGCCCAGGTCTGGGTCTAGTGAATGGGATGGAGCGTCTGTGCTTTTACATGATCCCTTCCACTAGTGTTCTTGATTTATTTTGCAGATAAACTCCAAAAGCTTAAGTCCTTGAGCTGCCTGTGCTCTAGATCTAAGCCACTTGTTTATTATGGAAAGGGCATATATCTCCATCCTTGGAGATAATCAGAACTTGACTAGACATGACCCTGAGCGATCCGATCTAATTTTAACATTGACTCTAACTTCAAGGTTGGCCCTGCTTTGAGCAGGGATCAGACTAGATGGGATCAGGAGGATCCTTCTCACTGAGGTTTTTCTGTGAGTTTGTCTATGTGTATCCATGTGTATGCAAACAATTACTGAAAGAGGTTACTCCTTGGCTCCAGGCTAAGGATATAAGTTTCATACTGAAAGCATCACTATGAAATTTGTCATAGGGCACTTTGGCTAAATCACTGAGTAGAGAAAATGACTTGTCTTGCTATTCTAAAGCATTTAAATTCTAAATTAAATTCTAAAGCATTAAAAGCAATTAAATCAGCTATAGAGCACCCAGCCCATGTGAATAAGGGGCCACTATTTAAAGATTTCTGCAAGTTAAATTTCTTTTTCCCAAGATATTTATTTCTTGGAGGAAAAAATCTAGAAACAGTCTTGAATTCTTGGTGTTTTGGTAATTCTCACTTCAAAACAGGTAAATTTAGAAATCCTGCCTGCCTGCACAGCAAAAAGTGACCTGCAGCAACAAGACAGAGGTGGTGGCCTAAGACAGTGTAGAAGCAGGTTGTTGGTGTCTCCACCAGCATGACTTGATCAACCGTTGCTGATAAGCTGTTTGCAATCTCCCTAGTTTTTTTCTTTTCCTCTCTCTATTCCTGCTTTCCTTCATCTTGTTCTTCTCTCTGCTAGTTGCTGTTATCTAGGAAAAGCACCTAAATCCCATCCAAGTCCTTTTTAAATGGCCATAATATGTCTGCTGAAGTATTTGTTTATAGGAGATGAAACACCATTAGGAGAAAAAGCCTCCTAGGACACATGATGTATTACAGTGTGTTGGTTTTTCAACATGCAAACACAGAGCTACTCCAGTTTTTTGGAACAGAATAAGAAACTTTGAAAGTTGGATAGGTTTTGACAGCTGTTTGAAACTAGAATTATAGAAAGTGTTTCTTCAGTCTGATCTCTGAGGGTTTAATGAGGCTTAGGTTGGGGCAGTCATCTGTGAAGCCTCAAAATTTCGTAATCTAATGCTCAACTGCATTCAAAGAAAGTTGTGTAAGAAGATGAAAATCACTTTGCAGTGGGTTAAAGGAACAATATAATCGGAAAATTATATAGAAGCCTGATCAAAGCTTAGGGTGATCCCAATATAAGTGAGTGTAACCCTATGTCAATCCAAAGATTTACTCCATCTTTCAGCATCTGTGAGTAGGATGCCAGAGCAGCAAAGTAGTTACTGATGTGTAGTACTGCAGGGGAGAGGAAAGCAAAACAAAATGAAGACCCGGAAGGCATGGATGGAAAAGTGAGGATTTGTCTATCAAGAAATCACTCAGAAATCTCTTTATTATTTCTTTCATTCATAGCATCAAGTTTAAAATATCTTGATATTTAGATGAAATATTTGAAGGGTAAGGAACACAGAGCTATTTAAAAAGGAAAAAAGAAGTAAGAATTGAATTGTTGCAACTCTTCCATTAAAAATTAGTATTTGACTAAAAGCCTAATTAATGCCAGATACACATGCAATACATATTTCTGTAGTGCTTCACCTCAGAAGGTCACTGTAAAAACAGTGTAAATGGCATTTCTGGAGACAGAAATCAAAACTATCTTGAAATTAAACATTTAAACTAGAAATTCTCTCATTGTCTTGCTTTGATTTCTACCAAATGAAATCAAAGGTAAAAGGTACTATAAAATCCCTAAGAGACAGCACTGAAAATCAGGTTTGCTCCCTTGTTAGCATTTCTCTTTCATTTCTTTCTCTTAGGAAAGAAGATCACCCTCAGGGATGTGAGGGCTGGAGCAGGGCCTGGGGCAGGTGCTGGCTTTTGCATCCTGACTGAAACCTGTTGCATATTTTGCATCTCTAGAGAACAGTGTACCTACCAGCATTACTGAGAAGAGCACTGTAATGATTTCCCTCTAGTGATGAAATCTGTCAACTACAGATTGTTCTACATATCTAAAGTACGGGCACAGTACAAGCACTTGTTTCTCCCTTCTTTTGAACAGACACTTCGAGAAGAGAAGAAAAAAGAATCAGAAGTTTACTGTTGTCTGGAACACTATGAAGTAAAAGTGCAAATAACAGCACTCCGTACCATGAAAAAAATCCCAGCAATCAACCAAACCAAACAATCAAGCCAAAAAACCCCCAAAACCACCCAAACAAAAAAACCCCAAAACAAACCCACACAACAACCATCAAAAAAACTACCTCAAAGCAACTTTTCAAAATTAGAAACAAAGTTCTGCACTAAATACACTTCTACATTTTGTTTGGTATTCTGGATAGAAAATGGCTACCTCTTAAACTGAGTATCGTGGCATGTTTTCGGATGGAACAAGTAACACTTTCATCAGTTGTTTTCTTAGTATGTAGAAAATTTCTTCTCCAAGCCTGAGACACTACTTTAAGAGTTGTCATTCCATGACAGGACTTGAAGATTATAGCAGAAATAGGAGTGGATTCATCTAATTTTGCTAAGCCAATGAAGAAATTATTTAATTAGCATGGGCACAAAATGCATTAACCAACCATTGTCCCTTTTGGCATCAGAAGTGTGTATTATTCCCCATGAATAATTATGACATTATTGGCTACTCTCAAATAAATTTGGCAGTGGAAAAAAGGTTTTGGAGATGCTAAGTTTGACACTACCTGTAAAAATAACTAGATAGCTACATAGGAAAAGTCATTAACGAATGCCCTGAAGGGCATCAGTGCAGGAGCAGAGCCTGTGTGGACACAGAATGCCTGTTGGAGGCTGACATGGAGAGAACCCAGCCACACCTTCACTGGTGTCTCATGCCAGATCAGAGAGCAGGGAATTTACACCTAGCTCAAGGTGTCTCTTACACAGATCTTCTTGGCCACAAGAAGATGTGAACAGAGGGGAACAAGGTTAGAATTCAAAAACGTTGAGAAATTTGAGATAGGGATGACTTTTATTACAGTGATAAAAGAAAAGTGGTACAGTTGGGCAGGAGTCACTGAGTGCTGTTACTGCACAGGGAAAGATCAGAGGACATTTGGGGACTGCAGGTCCAGCAGTGCTACAGTAACATCCCATGGATACAAAGCAATGGAAGAGCCCACGTGGGTGGTTGTGGAGCTAAAACAGCCAAAGGTCTTCAGGTTAGGCAGTTTATTTTTATGTGTAATTTTCCCTGGCCTTGATGCAAGACCTAGACTCGCTGACCTCTTTAGGTCTTTTACTGCCTTATAGGTACATGAATGATATTTCATGTGATTAAATCACAAAGTTTGCTGCCTGAGGATGAGGTGGTGGCATTGGGATCACAGAGTTTTTCATATAAAGAGTCAGTCAAAAATGAAACGTAAGGAAATGGGGCCTCTCTAGTCCTGGTTAATTTGACAAATGCAGAGAACTGAGTGATTACATGATCAGGTACCAAAATTTTTAATGATTTAAGTCATGAGATGGTCACAATTTATTAAAGCTGAAACACCAGATAGGCAGCCTGGTTTGCATCAATGGCTTGTATCCTGGTTAAAACCACTTTCTTACATGTTATCCTTAGTTTTGCAGGAAAGGCTTGATGCAAAGCGCTGAAGTGAGGTGAACCGTGGAAAATATTTGCTTGATCCTGACTTGTACAGTCACTCACCTCTTACAAACCCTGCCCCATGTCTGTGTCCATCAGATGACCTAAGACAGGGGGACAAGGTGGGGCAGAAGAGATAAGATGCTTTCAAATAGTCAATGGGGCCATGCCAAACAGTTTTGGAGGGTTGCATTGCCATAATGTGCAGCTTTGGTAAGGGAGGTCCATGCCCAAAGTGTCCATCTTCTTGAGGAGGGAAGCACCCCACCGCCTCCAGCCATCTGGGCTGTGGATGCATGGATGAAATGTGTGTGTGAGACAACCAATGTAATTTAAGGATCCTGGTATTGATGATCCCCAGTTTTTCAAGATTCAACTGGACAAAGCCGTCAGCAACTAAGTCTGACCTCAGGGCTATGGGCAGGAGGTTGGGCTGAGACCTTCTGAATGGTGCTTTGAGCCTGTGGCCAAGTGCTGGGCTGCTCTGCAACTACCTCCAGATAACATTGTTTCTATACCTTATCTTCCTCTCTCTTATCCTTTCCTTTTTGCTTTCTTGATCACCTTTTTAACTTCCCTCTTACATCCCTTTCGCCACCTCCCCCTATCTCCACTCAGATAAACAGCCTGCCCCAAATCACTTTTTCCTCACTGCTCCCAGTTTTGCCGCATCCCACCTCAACTTTGCTATTGGTGACACCCTCAGCCTTGAAGGGCATTACCAAAGTGGACCCCCAGGTCTCGTTGGCCATGGGAGGTACAGCGTGGTCCAAAGTCCCCAGCACAACCTTCAGCTGTCATGTCTGCCCCGTGCTCACACACCTTCCCCTCAGGCCCTCGTGAAACCCAGTTTCTCCCACTGTCATCTGTCACCACCAGCAATTTCTCCATGTCCTGCTGAGAGAGATGGCATCAGCTCGTGCCAGGGACCAGCTGCCTACCTGCACTCATTAGACATCATCTCATTTCTTCCCCCCAGCTTGCTCCTTAATTCATCTGCCTCTCCCTCTGCCCCCATCTTCCTCCCCACATATTATACTCTTATTATTTAATGTGGTTTTATTCACAGGACACTCAGCATGTGCAGAAAGATAGTGTTAACAAATATTTAAAGATGTGGAAGAAGGAAGCACATTATAGTTGCCAGATACTTTGCATATCCTGTGTACTGTGGTCATTACAATTGGAAAAAATCCCCATCATCCTGTTAATTTTAAATTTCAGTCTCAGTGGTCATGAGATATCTATGTGAACATGTAACACTCACAGCAAAAAGTCTCCCAAAGTTGGAAGGCTGCAGAATCTGAAAAATAATCAGCATCACTTCAGCAAGACCTGAAATCTTTAAATATTTGAACTAGTTTCTCTGAGGATTTTAATTATATTTAAAGAGCAATTCTTCTTTTGCACATGACAACAAGAATGGTGTCTTCTGTGTCAGTAAATATGCATCCAGGCTATATTTGAAGGCAATTATGCATATTTTAGAAATTAAAATAAATTATTTCTGTGTTTTAGAGTTGTTAGCATCACAATACTGATGTAAAAAAACCCACTCGTAATTAGATCTTTTACCTTCCCTCTAATGAGATCATGTCTCCAAATGTTAATTATGGATATATTGCCAATACAAAACTTAAGGGCACCTCACTTTTTTTTCAGCAGCACATTAACCATGTATCTTCTCAGATTTACTTGCAGTGACTGGGGATTTTTGTCTAAAAAATCCCTACTGTAGGCAAGACTCATAAACTAAGGTGCTCACAACAAATTATTTTTCTCCTGCAAGTGCACTTGGGATGAGAATCAATGTTATTTGTAATCAGGAAGCCAGTCAAGAACTCTCAAGGCACTTCAGTTTTCAGTATAGTTTAAATGGCTTAATAAAGAGTAGGATACAATTGCTGGTGCTGAAAAATGGAAACCTTCTCTCTTGTGGGAACTTAATTAATGAAGATTAAAAAAAAACCCAACAAAAACCCCCTAATTTGACAGCTCTCTGGCAGGCTTTGCAGGGCTGACTATGTAAGAACTGTTTGACCTTGTAAACTTATCAGATTCAAAACACATCTGAGAGACGGTAGGTACCAATCCTCATTCTCACACTTGCTTAAAACCTCTCTGTTCAAACTTACATCTTCAAGTACATATAAACCTTCATTAAAAAAAAAATTGAAGTAGATTTTGTCCAAATTAATTTTTTTACTGAATGGTAACCAAAATACCTATTTTGTGTCAGTACCTTTCTTTAACTACATCTCTGCAATGTTGCATGATTTTAGTCCCTTTAAGACAAGAATTGTTCTCCTATAGACATTTTGACTTGAGGCATGCAGCAGCCTTCCTTAAACCAGGAAAGTCGGATCAACTCCTAAGTGCTTTACAGCTTTACATTTCAGCAGCAAGATGCCAGAGCAGCTTTGCTTGGCACGTCGATTAACTCCTGTGTCAGGGAACAACAAGAACAGACCACAAAAGCTTTAGGTAAATACAAGAAGAAAGCTGTTAAATGTGTTTCAGTGGATATTTATTTACTTGTGTCCGAGAACTATAAGGCAAGGCATACACAACTGTAAAAATCAGCAGCTCCAATAGATGTATCACAGAACAGAGATGTTTTGGAGAAGGGTGAACACATCACATATGTTTTAGAGGAGGGTCTAAAACACTCCCATGCTGAAATGTCCCAAAAGCATTAATCATCAGCTAAGGTCTAGGATCCAAAGTGCTTCTCATCTAAACTCATTCCTGCTAATTAAGCTGAGAAAGGGCACAGAATCCATGAGGCAAGCACCTACCACTGTTGTGACAAAAGAAAGGGGCTATTAATTTTCTGCTAGTAATACACAAAGGAATATGTTTCTGTGCTCCCAAGTCAATCATGTACAAAAAGAGGCCAGCAATTCTTTTTCTTTGGGATTTATTCTCTTCTGAGACTGTCATCCCAGGCCTTGGCAGGAGCTCAGAGTGAACTAGGACAACCCATCACCTCCCAGGCACATGGATGAGAAAAATGCCATCAAACTTTCTTTCCAGTCTGGCAGCAGATATTGCAGCAGTTCAGTCACACAAGTGGCTCATTTATAAGCTGCTGATCAATACGAATTAATGGAGATGTTGGGAGAGTGTTTTCTCTCAAACCCAAGGGGAAAACAGTCTGTACCTGCTGATGAAAAATATTTAAAGTAACAGCAATAAAAATACATGGATTTTGTAGCCAGAATGAGTTGCCCTAAATACTGATACCTAATTTTCATACACAAAAAGCATTTTTGTAAACATTTTTTACCATATTAGAAGTTGATATCCTACATGAAACCAAGGGAAGCAGTGAGGTTGCTGACATTTGCACAAGACAGATTCTGATGTCTGTTCCACACTGTATTTGTCCTAGAGAAGGTACAGAACAGCACCGTTCTTACTCAGTTCCGTTCAGGTTTCTGCAGGAAATCTCTCTTGCAGCCTTGGAAGTACTTATTTTACAACATTGCTGAGGCCTTTGCTATTGCAGCTGATGATCTACTGATTAATTTTAAATTAGTAGAATTTTAAAGCTAGAAGTTCTTTCCCTGTTAAAGATGGCAGTTAATAATATGGTATGTGATGACAAATTTTGTAAGGGTAATTTTGAATGAAAGATAATTCACCTGCATTCAGAGGTTGTTTAACAACTTTCCCTCTGATTACGAAAATTAATTTTTCTTTAAATTCTAATGAAATAATTTCCAGTGACTTTCCACTGTATCTTGTGCATAAGAATCCCCCAGTATTTCTCTGCCCTTGTTTATTAGTTTCTTCAGGAAAAAGATGATCCTGTCTTACATCTCTGGAAAGTCCCTGGCCGTTGTTTATAAACATTCTGCAAATATTTCACTTACAACACACTTCCCTTTCATTTATTGCCATTTACCGTTTGTTTGGTTTTGGCAGTGTTGGCTGTGGGTGTGGGATGCGTTAGCTTCAGATTACTGTCATAAGAGTTGTCTGTCTCTTCCATGACTTCTCAGGTCCAAAAGCAGTTTGCAATTTCAGTACACAGCGGAAGCTGAAAGGGTGGGTGTGCACGCACTGGCTTTCCATAACAAACATTCTGTTGTGCAAGTATAGCAAAAGGTCTCTGGGTTTAAAATTCTTGGCAACCTGTGCAGCTAAATACACACTGAGAACAGCTGCTCAGGAGAGACTGAGTAATTGCTGTGGCTGGTGCCTGCAAAGCAGAGGAGAAGTGGGCTATGGAGATGAGTATGATAACCTGATGTGTGCGTGGGCAAGTCCCACGCCATTTCCAGATTTCGTTGTGTGGCTACGTATCCCGGTGAGTGCAAAGATGTCTCGGGTAGTTTTGCACGACACAGTTCTGTTGCACCGACCTTGTGCTGTCCTGTGGGTACCTCACCTATAAACATGAGTTTAGCAAATGGAGGTCTAGGCACTGAGGTCAAAGGCAGTACGAACAAGAGAGCAACAGTCATCAGTGAAACTATGACAGGTTGTAGCAGTGGGGATTTGAATCACAGACATTCAGGTTGTCTGGCCCATGGATTCAGAAAACACTGTCGGGTGTCCTGCCTGCTCCGTGCAGAAGTGACAGGTCCCACGCAGGGTCAGCATGGGCTTTTGGGCAAAGCTGGAGCAAAGCTGTTGAGCACAGTTTCTGTGGGTAAGATGATGACTTCTTAAACTGAAGTAAATTTTGATTTTATCAGAGCTTTTGTTTATACAGTACAAAGTGCTTGTGGACTGAGGGAGCATGGTATCTGGCCTGAGCCACAGTATGGATCAATGTGATCCTAAGATGCTGCTTCAAATGCCTCAGCCTCCTCAGGACCATGCTGTGCATTGAAGATAGATCCTTAGTTTTTCATGCTGCCACAATACTCCTGGAGGAATACGCTTTCAGCACATATTTGTCTTGTGTTCTTTCTAACCCCCATTTGAGTGTAGAGAAGTAGGGCTGACTTGTTTCAGTACCTGTTTGCTGCAACTTTCTGCACAAACGTTTTTCAGTGAAACACCAATTTACATTTGCTAAACACTCTGCTCCTGTTTTCTAGTAGCAAAGCTAAGCAACTCTTACAAGTGTTTAATCATAAAGGGGTAGGGTATTCCCAGGTACTACTTTGGAAAATAGACATAACGCATCAGCCACAATTGTAAATAAAATAGTGAAATGTATGGTATAAAACTAATCAGATGCCTGTTCAGTAATTGGTAGTGTAGAGTTTTCATTTATTATAACTGCCAGGCAGAAGTTGAGGTGAAAAAGTTAATCTGAGTGAGCCCCTTAGCAATGAACCACATTACAATATTCTTTTTTTAAAATGCGGTCACCTAATAACCTTCAATCTCTTTGTATTTATACAATGCCTATCTAGAGACTCAGAGGGTGAGAGGAGTTTGAATTTAATATTTTTCCTTTGCTCTTCTTTGTGAAAGAAGCAAGAGCATGGAGCTCTACAGCCAGACTGGTGGCCTCCAAGGGTCCTGTAGCCAGGGGCAGTATGAACAGCAGCAGGAGACCAAACACCTCACCTTCCTGCAAACTCCCTCTTCCCTCTGCCTTGCAGAGAAACACAGCATCACAGATAAGGGCAAGTGACTGCTGGCTGCGTGGCTTCATTGTGGAAACCAATAGCAGTAAAAGTGGTGGGTGAAAAAGGACCTGTGTTGGTGAAAATACTTCAGCTTTAGTAAGGTATTTACTAATTGAAAAAACGGATGACTGCATTTCAGGAAATTTGCAGGGGACTGTACAGTTAAAGAGTTAAAGAGTTAAAGAGTTAAAGCTACTGTGATTTCCTTTAATAGTCTTAATGTTTTCTCCTTACTGGCTAAGAATTGCATTAAGAACTATTGCATAGCTTGTACATCCGGCATATGGTCATTTAAACTAGTATACACTTTCTCTTGAATTTTGTGATGATACACTAAAATATTTTGCAGCTACACTAGAAAAAAGGTGCGTGTTTGAATAGGCTACTTCTGCTTTACTGGCACAATGGAGAAAGATTAAAAGTTATTAACTCTCAATAGTTACTATGGTTTCGTGTGTATGTTCTTTATGCTTACTGTGCAATGTAACACATTTTTATTATTATGCTTGCAGTACACAACACATACTGCATAGCCAGTGTAGCTATCACATTCTTCTTCTGTGTTACTCAGGATCAGTGCCTGCAGGCTGACCTGCCAGGATGAATTCCAGGCAAGTCAGCAGTTAAATATCTGTGAAGATCCATCCAGTCAGCAGTAGTTCAGTTAAGTCAGTAGGACTTTTGCCATGACCTACTGATTCTGTGGTAATACCAATAGGCTTTGAAAGCCATTTCTTCAGTTCTCTGAAACCACAAGGCATATCCAACCCAACAGCTCATTCCTCTGCCTGCTGTAGCCCCTTCATCGGTATGTTAATCTAACAAAAAAATTTGTGTTGAATCTGTTTCCTGTTCACACACAAAGACTTTGAGTTATTTGGCTTCAGTCAGAGTTAATAATATCCTCTTAGGGGCTATGCGAATTTGGTATGAGTCGTAGTTTGTTGACATATGGCATTGGAAAGAAAATCACTAAATGTCTAGCCAAATTTGCTGGTTATCAGGAAGAGTTTGTAAACTTGTGAGCATTGTTGGGAAGCTGTCTTCTCATTTTATAGTGTGTCACTGTAGCTATGTAAAAAGTGATGCATGATGTACACAAAAGCACTATGAAATCTTATACCTGATCTTTGTAAAGATCAGCTGAACAAGTTAGGTTACGAATAGAGAAGAAGTTTTGATACCGTTCAGGAAAAAAACCAACAAAACTGCATTTCCAGCTACCTTTCGTCTATTTTTCATTCCGGATAAAAAGCCTGTCATTTCAACACTGCAGTGTAGTGGGAAGCATTAGATAACCACAAAACAGTTTTGAAGCACAGACATAATTCACAGGACTGATTTTTATGTGGTGATCAATCCCCCTCAAAATGGAGCATCAGCAGATCTGAGGCAGCAGACATTACTGTGTAGGGTTGATGCGATCCCTCCTGCTGTCATTAAGCTCAAGCCTTCTTCTGAATGTCATAAATTCTAAAGGAACAACCAAAGGGAAGAGGTTTTTCCATTTCCAGAGAAGAAGTGAACTTAGGCTTTCTGTACTTCTGTATGAAGAAGCCTTGCTTTACTTCTCTAGGAATTGCCACACAATTTCCATTGCCCTGTGCATCCTCCAAGACACCCATGTTCCATGGCCAACACACATGACTAGGAACTCTCAGTGGAACCACAACAGTGAAGATTAAAAATCAAACTATACTTTCAGTTATAAATAATCCTCATCTTGTCTACCAAGAGTTCTTACATAAAAAAGAAAGACTTAAAGTATCTAATCTAGTTTTCCTACTTTATTTTATTGTCTACTCCTTGAATTTGATTAGAAATAGGTAATAAACTTTTCTTTCCCTTTAGCTTATAGGCCTTTACTTGCAGTGCTACTTTTTTTAAACAGAGGCACATAAATCTTTCCATTTCGGGAGCTGCAAGAGTCTCAGTTTAGGGGTTTGTAGGCTCTGTGACTGTGATGAAAATCAGAGCATATTGACATGTAACTCAAAGCCTAAAGAGATAAATAAGGAAAATAAAAGGACAAGAAATGTTTTTCAAGACGCTTAATCCATTATTAGTGAATAGGCAGTGTTTGGTTGTGACACAACAAAACAACCACTTCATAAAAGCTGTGGTTGATAAAGCTCCATTTTCCTAAAAGTGTAAAGTTTTTTCAAAGTCTTAAATTCTGGGGTTGTAAAATCTAAAAATGTCCTTTGAAATGTAACATTTATTCCTTATGGAGAATATTCCTTTTTGGAGTTTTCATTGAAACAACTGAAGACAAGAAGAGTTCTTATATGCATCCTGTCTTGAAGAGACATCAAGGACCCAAGGAAGACAGAAAGACATACAGGGACACAAGGATTTTTGGAATAGGTAAGGTTGGACCTAAGATTTCTACTAACACTTTCAAAGTCTCAGGATATCAGATAATGAGAGATCCCTTTACATTTATTAAAAATGTTACTCAATTACTGGTCTTCCAGAGTAGACAGAAAACAGAAAAGTTTAGAAGTGTTATATTTCACAATTCTTCCCTAAGTTCTGAAGTGCTAGAGGTAATAACTTTAAAAATAATAATAATGTAAATATTAATAATTTTAATAGCTACTAAGAATATTACTTACAGAAGCCTGAAAATAAGTTGTCACAGGCCACGGAATTTCAGGCAGTAGCAGAAAGACAAATAGTTGTATCACTGAAATAATTAATAAACATATATGTGAGTACATCAGGTGCTGAATATTGCCACTGGCTACCCAGGCAGGGAAACCTGGCTCTTACCAGTTCTGCATGGAAGTAGTACAAGGGCAAGTCAGAGCAGAAGACAGAGAAGAGTGGGAAAACCAGTTTCTCGGGGTGTGTGTTAGGCTGTTTCAAATTTACACTGAGAATGTTCACAGCCCTCAGCACTGGTGGAAGAAGAATTCATTAACACATACAGCGTACAACTGCTGCTGCTCATGAAGGATAAATGCTGAATACAGCTGGACATGTTTCCAATAAAGCAGCTAACTACATTTTTTGTTGATCACACAATTGCAGACTGGCACCAGGAGGACCAAAAAGACAAAGCCTGGCAGAATACGATAAAAAGTTTATGGGATAAAAACTCTTAATTCTTTACTCTCAAGTAACTTCTCTCTAATACCTGTATTTGTACATCTTGATCCAGCTTTAGTGGGGAGCTTAGACAGGGTGCCCTCCAGAGGTCACTTCCAACCTCAACTGTCATCTCAGAGCCTTTCCCTTCAGTGACAAGGGGCAGGAACTTCTACCCCCAGTGAAGCCCTTGGAGCAGCTGAGTTGAGGTGCTCCCTCCATTGGCACTCAGGAGCTCACTAGGGCTCCCCTGCTGTACTGTGGGGCTGCCTGTTTTCCAGGTCTCCGTCTTTAGTACACTGGCCCCTCATCACACATTGACCCTGAGGTTCAAACCCACTTCCAGCACTCCTTGCTCCTCTACCTGGCTGCACAGGGCTGTGTAGAATCCTTGGTGCCTGCCTCGGGACCAGACATACCACCAGAGAGCCAGGAATTTCAGCAGCACTGAACATTGCCCAGATTTTCTGACCACCTCCTGAAGGCACACGCCCTGTGCTAATCCAGCTGGTGTCTGGTGAAGAGCACAGTGCTTTGGGGGCTCAGAGGCTCCAGCTCTTCTCTCAGGTGCCCCTGACAGCTCACCACAGTTTGCCTCAAGCATCTCGCCCCAGGTGGCTTAAAAGCTGGGGAGGTGCTGAGGAGATCCATGTGGGTTTCCCCCACAGCTCTCTGGGCTTTTCTCTGCCCTTCTCTCAGCATCAGAAAAGCTCCAGCACTTTTCATGTCTCTCTTGGCAGGACATGGCATCAGCACCATCAAGCCAGACCTGCAGGAGAGCAGCTCTGCTAAGAGGGACAGTGGCATGAGCCAGCTGCCACAGGCAGGCGTGGAGGAGCCCATCAATGCCCCATCTACCTGGAAAATGTCAAGGACTCAGCCTATGTGCCCTTCTGCCTCCCTGGGTTCTGCTCTGCCTGCATCCAGCATTCGGCCAGACAGAGTGCGATGTGCCCGCTCTGCAGGCAGCCTTTCCACCCGCTCCTGTGCTCAGTGCCAGCAGATGACCACTACAGAGAGTACACGGTCCCCTCATACGAGCACCGCCACAGCACCAGGCCCAGAGGGGAGGCCCAGCGCCCAGCTGGCCATGAAGCCGCACTGGCAGAGCACATTGGCAGAGCGCTGAGGCCAGCTTGGTGTTTTGCTGGCTCCTGCCCTCAATAAACATTCAGATGCTTTCCAGGAGTTGTTTTTTTTACTCACCAACACCAGAGACTCACCTGCTCTAGGCAATGCTTTCTAACACTGCGGCAGCGAGCTGCCTCAGGCTGTGTCCCGTGTATTTTGCAAATGGAGAACAACCATTAGGAGCAGGGAGGTTGCTCTTCTGCCCGCCACCAGTGGAAACATACTGGGGGAGAGCACAGTGCATAGTTCAGACTGAAATTATCTGGCTCCTTGAATTCCCTAAAGGTGTAATTCCTGTAACTATGGGTGCTCTGGTGTCCTTGGCATCCAAAAAGATACAGCATTCCACTGGGTTCTTCACTTCTTTACTTAGCTCCGCTTTAGGGAATGGGCTATTTTGTATCTTGCAATATTTTTACGTTATCTCTAATAGCTGTGGACACAGAATGCCATGGAGCTAAAACTGACACCAAGACAAGAACCAGGTTTACTCCCATATCCTAGAAATACTATGGCATTTTAATCCTATCCCTAGAATCACTCTGAAATGAATGTGTAGCCCAAAGCAGTCACAGCGTAACCCCTCTTTCTGCCACCACTCACCACAAGTCAGAAGATGCCTATAACGCTTTTTACAGCTTGAAGCAAAGACCCTAAGCCACACTTAGATTTTTGTTGTGACAGACCAGGAGAGACAAAGACCATGTCTCCAGCATCTTACTGCAGCTGGCTCTTCTCTGATGTCATTTTCTGACACTTGTTTTATAGCTGTTCAGCACTTTTATTGCCCTACAATTCACAGGAAAGCTATTCCCTGTTGCTTGCTATAAATGCTGTAGGAAAGGGTGAGATGCTGGAGAAAGGCTATTTACAAAGCTCCAGAGGATCTCCTGCTATCCAGCAGGATATCCACATGGATATGACCCAGCAGCATGGGGCATGGTCACCCTGGGGTGCCTGAACTTGAGCGCCCCAAGGCATTTGATGGCTGCCTTGTCCCAGTTGCTGGGGAATAACCACAGGCAGAGGGCTTTAGCTTTGGTCTGTGCAAAGCAGACAAGTGCAACCATCACTTGTGTATTTATTGGAAAATTTTGTCTGGATTTTCATGGGAATAAAAGTGCAGATTTGCTGCACAAACTCCCTGCACACAAATCCAAACCCCCTACTTCAAATCTGTGGTTGCTGGAGCTGATAGAAGGTCTTCAGAATTTACATCAGGCAGAAGAAAAGCAGTGACACTTTTTTTTCTCGGCCTTGGTCCCAGAAATGGGCAAACTATCTTGACTGAAGCTTTTGGAGCATGGGGGAAAATCAACTGATAACAAACGCTCATTGTGTAAAATTTAATTCCAAGTTGTTAAAGAACTGTAAGCACAACTTTTTCAGCTTTTATAGCTGGCGCTATCACTTTGTATTCATCAAACAAAAATTGCTAATTCTGTGTGCCTTCTGTTCTCTCTGTATGCTTTTTGTTCTGTTCAAATTTCTAACAACACACAATGCCATCAAATTTGAAGTGCAGCAGCTGGTGACAAAGACAGCGTCATTAATGGAATGATTTTCATGCAAATACCATGCTCAGGAGCTAATTGCAAAGTTCACTTACCTGAAAGATGGAAAACTGCTTGGCAAACAAATATCTTCACCAGGCCAGTACATTTAAGGTAAAAATATCTCACTGCTCACAATACTTTGACTTTCTCATCTGTCGTTCATGAGAAGAGATGGATTACACTGAAGAAAGCATTAAATCAAAGTGACTGAAGCCCATAACTCCTGCTCATGGGCAGCCCACAGATCTTTCTCCAGGCTCCTCTTTCACAATACCCCAGAGTCCCCAGGTGCTGCTGTTGTGTGGCCTCTGGCACTGCCAGCAATGCCAAGGGTGAAGGAAGATGGGGAGGAAGAAGGAGAAGTACTACCAGCCCAGGGTAGCTGCCTACTTGGCTGGCTGTGCTTGCCAGGACTATGACTTTTGATGGACCACAGTTGTAAAGGGCTTGTTACCTAGTACTAACACCTCTGAGATACCTGCTGGCTCACTTACAGAGCTAATGTTTCACAAAGAGAAGTCAGAGCCTACCCAAAATCCACTTAATGAACTGCGGATATAAATATTATGACTGGAAAATGCCATGATGCTTGAGTCCTTCCCATGGCTTTTCCAACTAAGCTACCTATCCTACACTGTGGCTGGTTTGGATCTGATACTGGAGAACCTCAGAGGGCTTTTAGACATAATGATTGGTGTCTGAGAATGTCTGGCCAGCCAGGGAATTACAGACAACTAAAAACAAGTTTCCCTGCTGAATAGGAGTTAATTTGTTCACACTGAGCAAGTTTGCATAAAAATGAGTAGTTCCTGCAAAGGTAAATATCATATACAGTTGAAAGAACACTCTGATATAACATGTTTTCCACGCAAACTTCAGGTGAAATTATTGTAAAATTCAAATTTTAACAGAAGCATCAAAAATATGTGCCATATGAGCACACAGTTGCACGTGTGTGCAGTTCCCTCTATTGAGTAGCAATGTCTGCAGAAATATTTGTATGATCCATTAACTGGGACAAAAAATTAATATATATTTGTTTAGCATTGCACACTATCATGACACTCTTCTCAGTAATGCATTTGCTGTTTGGCTTCTCAGGGCCGCACTGGAAATGCAGCCCCAACAAACTACAGATGTGAATTGAAAAGTCAAGAATTAAACTGCATTAAAAAGTATTACATGGACATTCCTAGTCAGAATTTCAGTTTCCTTAATTCAATCTGCTTTAGTTCTCCTTGGAAATTAAATAAATTAAATTAAGGCCACTTCAGGGTTTTTGTAAAATTCTGAATGAGAATATCCAGACAAAAGTGTAAAGAAATTAAACTAATACACCTTGAAACACTCATTCACATGCATTTTCTTGAGGTTGCCTCCAGAAACCTTACCTGATTCACACGTGGAGTTCAGGGAAGATTTTAAAGGCTGTCACCTACAGCTCCTTTCTTATCTACTTTACTCTCTGTGTTGTTGCCCACAGTCAGCAGATGTTAAATGAGTGTCCATTCTTCAACTCACTGCCTTAGTTAAAACTGCCATCATTTGCCACTGAGGTACCAATTCTGGGAAAGTAAGTGTGTGATAGAAGGGTGGATACCTAGCAGGGAAAATGTTGCTCAATATGCAATATCATGGGGTTTTTTCTTCCCTCAAAGACACAAAAATGAGGGGTTGTTTTACATGCACAGCCAAATTACACTTGAGTGATTGCATAGGCAAAGAAATGAAGGTACAAAATGCCAAAGAGGTCTCCCCCACATTAAAAGTGTTTTCTAGTTGGTGAATAAAGCAGAGAGGGAAGCAAAGGGTCAAGAGGGGATGCAGCTTCAGTATCCAACACGGCAGTGAGTGGCTTAGCCACCGGACTGTCCCGAGAAACATAGGGCGGATGGTGATGCGTCACCCAGAATTTTGTGACCACATCTTAGGGAGCACCTCCAGGGACTCCCTCAGGCAGTGCTGATAGGAAGCACCAAGCCAAGCACCAAGTACACAGATCTCTTGATTATTTTCAGGGATCAATATGTGAGAATTTTGCAAAACAGGTCATGTCATCGTGCGTATTTGCAGCTTCTGGGTCACAGGATAAGGAGCTCAGCCTAGAAGGAGGTTTTGCAGGGGGTGACTGTATTTTTGTGATTGAGCTTATTCTTGGGTAGCTGATCCTAGACATACCCCATGCAAGTGAAGGCATGCTGGGGAACACACAGAAAGGAAAAATTGAAGAATGAATTTAAAAAAATGCTTTGCATGAATTTTTTTTAAGGTATGAGTTTGTCTTTGACACCAGTGCAGGTCAGTTACCCATGTCACCTTTACCATTTTTCTTACCAACTCCTTGGATTATGGAAGAAAATATTTATATTTTGGACTTTGAGGCTGCAGACTACCATTGCCAATTCTGTTTGTTTTTCAATGAGACATCAAAACTCTCTCCTTAACAGCTATTTACCATGAAGTACAGAAAATAGGTTGAAACTTGTTGCCTACGAATGTTGAGTGAAAGTACCATGTTCATATCAAGCATTCATAAGCTCATTTTTAAATATTAAAATATTTAAATATTAAAATATGCTATATTCAGCATAAAATACAGTTTACATTAGAAACTTCAGTTTTCATGACTTGGAAACGAAAAGCGATGGGCCCTGAAATTGTGACAGCACAGAGCCGCAGCTATAGAGCCCTAACTGAAGTGCTACAGGGAGCACTGATTTGTGGGATGGTTTCTGAAAACTGATGAGCTGCAAAAATTGCTGAGGACAGAGAATGCTATCTTGTTGTTAAAAAGGTCTAGTAATTAAAACAGATAGGGAAATAACCACCTTTCTTTGCACTTTCCTTATCGTTCTAAGGCTTTCAAGCCAAACGTTCTGGCAGTGCAAAGCTGCCATTCTTTGGTGTCTAGGAAGGTGGTGCTAAACTACAAATTATGGCAAAAGCTGCGGGAACTGCACTCTGCCGCAAAAGGACTTACTGATGATTGTTGCTGTTTCTTAAAATCCAGAAAGATTGTAGATGGAATGCTGTAGGAAGTAAAAAGAAAAGAAGGTGAATAGGCTTAGGATACTATTATATATCATCTCCTGATGAAGTTTCCAGTTCAGTGTTAGGAAAGCTCAATCCTTTCTGCAGCATCATTTACTTTTGTCATATAAGAATCAAGATCTGCTCTCAACTTTGTGGCTTTTAGCCAAGCAGCCATTTATATTGTGGAGCGATGTATGTGCTCTCACTCACAGCACATGGTGCTACGGCTGCTGTTTGCATCATAAGAAAGTTGCATCCAGCTCAGAGAAATGTATTTTATTCTTCATATGTGTAAAGAATTTCATACTGTCCTCAAGTGATGGGTTTTGTTCTGCTATGCATAAAACTCTTTGGTTTGCTGTTTTTTAACCAGAGTTTAAAAGTGAGCTTCTGCTTCTGGTCACATTCTTTTCCAAGTCTGAAGACTTTTTCACTAAAACTAGAGATTAACTGCAGTGCAGGCATGTGGGATGTCCAGGAATACCAGGCTTGGGCTACTGGACACTTTGACCCTTCATTATCAGTGCTAATATTATCAGTTTCCTATGAAACTTCTTATACAATCATGGATTTTTTTGAGGAATGGCCTGAGAAAAAGGTTAATAGTGTGTTTCCTTAATGTTATGACATATTATCAAACAATTTCTTTACTCATCACTTTAATAAACAGAAGTGATGAGATTTTCCTGGAAAAGTGGTTTCAAGTACTGACTTGAAATGTGTTTAGTAAATGTGATCAAGGGTTTCTGAAAACGGATCCCTCTGGGTTCCTCAAATTCATTGTTCTGAGGGCTTCTGCTTACCTGCCCAGGCGGTCTGCAGCTTCAGTTCCTTACCTGATTCTCACAACATTTGGGACAGATGATTATTATAGCAGAGAGAAAGACAAAAATACTCACTCCTGGTCCGCAGAAGAGAAAGGTGGTAGAATTTATCACAGAATCAGTATTTTCTGAGTCCCAGCTTTGTGTTCATTACCCATTTGTGTGATGAAAAAAAAATCTGCATCATTACTAACATGTCCTTATTTCTACTAAGTAAATTATTTCAGTGTGAAAGTGTGATTTTCACATAACCCTGTATGAAGCAGTGGTAATGTAGAGGCAGTTCCAAAAATATCCATGTTATTTCTTGTCTTTAAAATCCCGGTGAGATCTGCACAGAGTTGCTGCAGAAGGCATGGCCTGAGGGACATGTGTGGTGTGCAGAGGTCTAAAAGACCAGCCTGCAGTTGGCCTCCAGCAAACGGCCTCTTATTCCCTGAGAAGAGATGAATTAGAGACAAGAACCATCCGTAGGGCTCCAAGACTGAGTAGAATGTATTTTTAGAAAGCCATCAGATGTCTGCCATTTGAAAGCTGGAGACTCCCACGAGCAGGACACCAGCTGGCACAGCAGCAAAACCCTTTATAAAAGTCATCACAATGACCTCAACAGGGATATGTACGTGCTGGTTGCTCCTGAACTCTGTGGCAAGGGACAGCAATGTAACCACATCCAAATGGGCAAGTAGCAGAATATTTAATGCTCTTACTCAGCAAGATTGCTCACTGGTTACAGCATTACCTGGCAATGATCACAGAAGTGCGCTAAATCTAAAAACACTGATTTCAGTCCATGGAATACATATTGTTTTCTTGATGTTTCATTTTTTAGAGTACTAGCTTTTCCTTGATTTTGTGTATGTATTGATATTTATGTTGTGGTGGATAATTATTTTGGAGACATTATGCAGGAACGCTTTGTTTAGGAAGCACAGAGCCAGTCCTCCGTGAAAAGGAAGTCCCTATGTCACATCCCTCGTGTGAGTAGCACAGCATGATGGCTACAGCCTGGGAGTAAATGGGACTGACTGTGACATTGGCAGTTGCTTTAGGATTAATACTTCCCACATGAAAAGCGCATGTCTTCACAAAACCAAAGCCATGTTAATATACTTCCACTTTTAATTCCATCCCAAAGGCTGACAACCACCAGCAAATGCAGGACTACTTCACTGGCCTTTACCATTACAATGCAGGATGGATTATCAAGAAGGAACTGCCATCATGATTCACTCAGCACAGAAGAGATTAGAATTGACCGGCTCTTATCATAGCACAAGATACATCCTTTTGCTTATCTGATTTCTTCATAATTCACCTTGAAGTATTTGCCACTGAGAAATGTCTGGAGCTTTTTGTACCTGTCAGTCATCAAAGGTTTGGATGGGGTGCTGGATATCAGTTAAAAATGAAGGTGTCAATCGGACCCACCACCCAGAATTCAAGACTTGTTAGTTCCATATGGCTTATGAAGAATCACAGTGACCTCAGGAACATCCCTGGAGACCAGCTCTGCAACATGACTCGGTCAGTAATGGGAAGTGTCTCCTTTGAAATGGCCCCAGTTGGTGTTTTATTTTGATGTTACCTGAAAAGCTTTCAAGATGAAGTCAAGAACATAAATATATATATGTAGATACGTATTATTTTGTCTACATAATATACATTATATAACTTATATGCTCCACATTATATATTATATATATATATATTATTTATTTATAGTGGTTTTATGCATAGGTCTATATATGTATAAGTGCAATGAAGCTGGTGAAGGGTCTAGAAAACATGTCTTACGATGACAAGTTGAGGGAGATTAGCTTTTATTCTGCTAAATTAAATATAGGTGAAGAAGAGACACAGACACAGATGTTAAGCACTGTATTTTGAAGGAAAAGAGAAATATATGCAGAAGCTGGCAGGACTCCCCACAAAAGAGGTGTTAAAAGAGAAATTCAAGGAAAATAAATGTGTAGAATACAAAAAAATTAGCACAGCAGGACATTTTTCATGGATGTTTTCAGGGAAAAATAGTTGTGGCTTATTATGAGGCTTTTATGCTCAAGGCAGCTGACAGAAAGCTGCTGTTTTAAATCTTGAGATGTCTCAGTTATTTCTCTCCACCGCTGTTGTCCTTACCCCTGTCAGACCCCCAAATGTGGCTTTGCAGCCACAGAGAGAAGGGGAAGGCATCTGTACCTCGCCAGGTATCACACCAAAAAGCAACTGGTGGCATTTTGCAAATCTGCACTCCAACACTGGGATTTGGCTTCGTTTCATTAAAACACGGGATAATGCATGGCCTCAGACAGCGTACAAAATAGCAATTCACTTTTAGTTCCTCTATGGAGGTTGTAGCACTAATGAAGCAAATCACATCTCAGGGAATACAGCCATGATTTAGTACGTGTATAACTGTAATAAAATGTTGTTATGGCTGAGATTGTTATGTTTTTAATGGAAAAAAGAAGAATTAGGATTGAAATTGAAAAACAACCCAGTTCCCATAAAAGGTACAAATGTGCTTGGATAAAAGGTTAATAGAGTTAATTGTGGGGAGTAATACAAGACAGCAACTCATGCTAGAGAACATAATTGTGATTCTGATAAAGGGGAATGGTAATTAAATGGAGGTTGGATAAACACGATTATCCTGGAAAGGTTTCCCAGCACAGTACCGGGAGGTTTTAAGATGTGGAGGCAGACGCCTGTACGTGATCTGGAAGTAGAGACACCACGGCTGCCAGCCCTGCTGGGTGCTCACTACTGCGGCACACTGCTCACGCTGCTGCTCTGGCCAGCAGCACCGGCAAAAGGCAATAAACTGAGCTCATTTTGAAGTTTAGTTCACCTGCAACTCCAAGCGGAAAGTGATGTCCCTGCCTTCATCACAACCCCCAAGATTTCTCGTTTCTGCTGGTCCCCATTTCCACCCCCATCCTGCCGTGGGGCGAGTAACTCTGGGTGCTGGCCAAGGCTGATCTGCCACAGGATGGCTGTGGGCTGGAGCAGGTGAGGACATCTATCCCTTACTATGCTTTTTCCATAACTGATGTAATTTTTTTACATGGATATTAAAATGAAATGCAGTAGTTTGATACTGAACACTGAAAGGCAAACAGAGGCTTTCCACACTGATCTATTTTACTGAAACAGCTATTTGTGCTTAATATTTTTATTTGCTGAGTTACAAATGTTCCACAATAACATATACAAGATGAAGGGAATCATATAGCATATTTCTCCCAGGACAACCACAAGAATTCCAAAAAAGCTTTTTTTTTTAGTTTCCTTTGTTTCCTTTAAATTGCAAAATATTTTTGCTACATTTTAAATTTTTAACTATATACCATTAAAAAAAAACATATAAATACCTCAATTTGAATACAGGATGGTATTAATTCACATTTTTCTGTAATTCCTATAGATTATTTTACATAACACATACAGAATAAAAAACCCTGAGAACTTACTAAGAAAAACTATCAAATACTTCTGCTGTTCAATTATTTATAGTACTGTTTGGAATCACTGTATATCAAAGTTATATACATTCCCAGATGCCTAAGGAAAATTTCTACTGGAGTTCTATTATTCTCTATTCAGAGCAAGTGAACGTCTCACAAGGGACTAAGACTTTTTTCCCCTCTCAAAAAAAGAGGAGGAAGATCTTTTTGCTTTCAAATTTTTGTTTTTCCAGCACCAACTGTATTCCAGATCTTCAAGCAGACTTCACAGCCCCATATACAGACCAGTTATGAGCCCTTACTGTCACCTTTAAGCTTGCCCCTTCAAACTTTTTTTCCTTTAAATTTTCTCTCTAACCTCTGTGCTTGCCTTATGTATTTCCATCAGTTTACAAGCTGCAATGAATCCTAAAAGTGGGCTTGTACTCAAAATGGGTCCTCAATGTTGCTTGGGCATAATCTGTTAACAGGTTAGGTTGCTGACAATATACATATTGGAATAATCCCGCAAGTATTAGGGTGGATAGCATCCCTTGTGATAGTGAATGAGACTGAGAGCAAAGTGCATTGAAATTACTTGTGGAAACTCCCAGCATGTCTTCTTAGGCTTTTTATCTCTGCAACTGGCATGTGATACAGTAATTGTCTTACTTACATTCCTGTCTTTTCTGCTAGTTGTTGAAGTTTCTTGTATCAGACACGCATTTATTTGCAGCCATTTCTAAGATCATGACTCTATTGCCTAAACCAGTTGTTGAATTTCGTGCTGGAAATATTTAGGTATCGAGGTTATTTTTAAACTCAGTCATGCATAACAGCACTTTTCCTCCCCAGTCTAAAACTACATTTTCTTTGCAAGAGCTTCTGTTTATTGGAGCTTAGTGAAAGAGTAATCATTTTTTTGATATTTTAAAGTTTCCACTGAGTTCATTTCCTGGAGGGATATATCTTTTTGTCACTATACAGCAAATATACGCAGGACCTAGAATCAAACACAGGTCATGGAGATGACACAGTTAACATTATTTCCACACACCAGCTCTAAGGCTGCCTAGCTGCATACACAAGCTTTGGCATCCACAAAAATGAATGTAGAGATGGGAAAGTTAAGACCAAGTTGTACACCTACTTAAAACACATTTTGAGTAGTCTGCCACACTGTTTCTGAAAAAACAGCCTTTCACTGGTGAGTGACATATTTTCATTTCCTAAAGGAGAGATGGGTTTTGAGAATATATATATTTATTAATTCTGCAACAGTCAAAACTGAACTCTGGAAAATGTGTTTAATTTCCATGAAAACGTCATTGCTTTGGCTCTGACTTACTGGCAGTGATTTTTTTCCCAATGCTTTAGTAACAATACCATGACACTTTTGCACCAGAAAGTAACTGGCATATGCTGTAATTTTGTGTTTTCCCAAGAGAAAAATAAGCAAGAGCTTTAGAAAGGAAACAATGAAATGGTTACTGCTTGTGTTTACCAACAACTGAAGGTGAAGCTTTCAGTTACTTTGGTGTCTCCCCAGCCTAACATCCTCCAGTGAGATGGAACAGTGAGCTGCCTGCCATGGAGAAGGATCTGTGCATGACTTATTTGTAGCACAATGATTCTGTGAAGCAGGGGCAGCTTCATAAGGAAAACTGAGGCTAACAGTCTTCAGAATTACAAAAGGAGGATTCTAAAACATTGTGTTTAAACTCAGTGAATGCAGCTGTTCCCCTTCAGTGCAAACTACCACCAGGAAAGGTGATATTGCAGAAGAGATCAATGTTCTCTATTCCAGATGTCTTGCTCAACTAATCTTCACCTAATTTTGATTAACGTATCTCCACATATGTGTTTGCATGAAACAGAATTTAAGAAAATTTTGTAAGCATAGGTGCCAGCCTGATCCATAAAGACCAACAGAACTTCAGCCTCAGAAGGAATATGGAAAGAAGTGATTAGTTCCCATAAGACTTCTGTTAGCAAAAAATGTTTTAACTTTTTTTTTCTGCAGACAGCCTACATCCCTCTAAAGCTTTAATACTCCTGAAATTTCATGAGACTTAAATAATCTTAGTAGTGATAGGTATCTAGCTAGTACAAAGGTGATAAATCAAGCTATGAAGTTCTTTTTTTTTCTTCACTGATGAGATATTCCTAGAAAAAGGATTCCAAAAAGCTTTCCTCCAGAGAGATTGGAAAGCATTTGAGCCTTGTATTTGTCGTTTGTTCAAATTAAGAACACTAATATATCTAAGCTCAGATAAAGGTGGATTTCTTCTGCTACTTTTTGTCTTCATTTTGTCAAGCATATTCTCAGCTTTTTCACAATGCGGGAGAAGTGGTGTCCTTTGGAGTTGTGTCCCCCGTTCTTGAAATATAGAGAAGCATCCCAGTAAATCTGCTTAGCTAGCAAGGCGATGCAGGCAGTAAAAGAAAATAATATGGAGCACTTTATGGATGAAGGACACATCCTGATAAACCACATCTGTTTATCACATGTAGACACAAAGTGGGAAAGAGAAGTTTAAATGGAATATTGTTGTTTTCAAAGGATTTTGAAGGCGATGATATTCAGAGCTCGACAGTTTAAAGAGACACCAGTGAAGATCTCAATCACCATTTGGCTTTGTGAACATTTTCTTGTGTATGCCCATCTCTCTTATCGCTGCATTTAGCTAGCATTTTGGTGTCAGAGCTTAAAAACAAAGTATGATGAAGCACCATACTTCCTGGACACTTTGGTTATTCCACAAAGGAAATTTTAAAGGAAATACCAAATGTTCTCCTGAAGTTACAGAACACTTGGAAATAAAAAGCCCCTCTATAAATATGGCTGTTTGTCAACAGGAGTAACTAGCACTGCACAGTAAAAAGACCACCTGCACTACACGATTTATCCAGGGCCACAGCCCATGTCACCAATCAGAAGTATGAGAAAGTCAGGGCTTAATTACGGATACTGTGGTTTCTCTCTTTTCTCTGTGGGAGTGATGATCTTGAAGGAGGTGACCAAAAGGGAAGACTGTCAAGTACTACAGCTATTTTCACTGAACCACAGAATCATTAAGGTTGGAAAAGACCTCCAAGACCATTGAGTCCAACCTTTGACCAAATGCCATTATGTCACCTAAACCACAGCACTTAGTGCCACGTCCAGTTGATCCTTGAACAATTCCAGGGATGGTGACTCCACCAACTTCCTGGGCACTCTGTTTCAATGCCTGACCACACTTTCAGTGAAGAAATTTTTCCTGATGTCCAACCCAAATCTCCCGACACAGCTTGAGGCCATGTCCTCTTGTCCTGTCACTAGCCGCCTGGGAGAAAAGGCCAATCCCCACCTTGCTACAACCATGCAGAGCAGCACAGCAAACACCGGAAAGAGCAGATGGTACTGATGGTCTGTTTGCTGGTAATTTATTGAGAAGACACTAATATTGAAGTCTTTATCTTCAGTTGTTTGTCATGGGTCTGTGCCTCCACCATTCCTACTCTTGCATACCTAGATCTCTTTTGCATCACTAACATTCTTATTTTACCTTCTTACCTACAAAGGTATCCAAAATGAAAACAGTAGAGTTCTGTCTACAGTTAAACTACTCCCTTCTTTATTGCAGTGGTATTGGGAAATCCAAGCCAATGAAGACAAAAAACTCCCCATTCAAACCTTAAACCTTGGAAAACTCAGGTGTACAGAAGCATTACCCAGCATTAAACTGTTTATTAGGAGGCATTATTTTCCTATGTTAAGAATATCTGCCATGATAGATCTGCTAGATTTCATTGGTTTCACTTTAAACCCCGTATCTGTTACTATCAAAAGTCCTTAGTGGAGGCCCTGAGAGGCTACTTCCTGTAACACAGCCCTGAAGTTGAGAGAAGCAATTGGCAACACCACACGAATCACGTGTAGATTTGTGGCTACTCCAACATTATCCAGTGCTCAGTGAGATAAGGCAGCAGCTTTGATCGTTGGCTATCTGTTGTCCTCTATGACAATGGTTCTTCTCGGATAGGTCTCAACATCCACAAATATGTAGCGGACCTCAAACCTTCCCGTTTCAAGATTCTGAAAAGAAAACAATTTCAGAGTGTTTTTTTCTCTTTGGTAGTTTAAGTTCAAGACTAAGCTTGTCAGGCGTATCAAGCAATTGTACATACCTCTTTGACTTCCACATGGACTGTTCCCTGTTTTCCTGATTCAGTGCCCTCAATATAAAACTTCAAACGCATATGTTTCAGTCCGTCCTTTACGTATTCAGTGTGACTAAAAACAGCAAAACAAAACAAAAACCCAACCACCCAGCAAACACACAGATTATATGCTAGTTAAGACCTCAAATTAAAACTTACTTAGAGGAGTTGCTTACTTATTTTGTAAGAAAGTGTATTCCGGTGGTGTCCTTATGCTACCTTGGGATCCTTCTCTACTGCTCCTCTCAAGCTTTACTGTGAGTGCCTAAGAACTAGTGGAGTTAGAAGAGCTAATTAGCTGCTGAGGATTAAGAGATGAAATGCTTAAATGTCGTCACCCCAGTCCTCCCCTCAAAACTGACAAGCAATCCAGTGCTGAAGACTACGGAAATTCCTTGTATTTATTCTAAAAAAACCCCAGATTTGGAGCCTGACATCTAGGAAAGGACTGCACATCACCAAGACTTCCAGAGCTTTTTTAGGCACTTCAACAAAGTTATCAAGCCAAAACACAAAAAGCATGTTTTTCCAAATTAATTATCAGTTTGGTTAAACCACATCAAAACAAACTGTTTACTATGTGCTTTACTTACTCTGGCAATAATTTTGTTCTGCTGAAATTGTGTAACTTTGGCACTGGTATGAGATCCCCAACCTAAATGGTGGTATTTAGACTGGAGTTGGGTTATGATTAAGTATTAGATAGCACATCACTTTCAAAGTGACCACTTTGGGAAACTAACAGTCTGATGGGAGTTCTGGTGCCAGTTTATGTTTCCTACTGAAAGTACTAACTGCTGTTTACTACCAAACTCTTATTTCCATCAGTCATGCCCAGGTACACACTGTGAATTAAACTTCCAATACAGTTTAAAGTGACACAATGGGGTAGAGAGAACAAATATGAATGAAGAGCCTTACTGCAGTAAATTTACATTCAGGGTGTTCATACACAAAAAAAAAGTAGATTTTTGAGACATTTGAGATCATCCTTATACTGCAGATGCAAACTTTACAATCTTACACAGTTCTCAGCTCAAAAATTTATTTAAAATACTCGGCATTCAAAATTATGGAAATTAAATACTAATAAAGCCGATTCATAACACATTTACTTATTTACAGACAGGTGCTTAAAATGTTTGTGCACATCAATTTCATTTAGCAGCTTCACTTTAAACATGTTTTCAGAGTCTGAAGAGATGAAGCTTCAATCAGTAAAAGCCACTTTCCTCCAGACAAAATAAAAACTCTCAATTTCACGGTTCAACCTGTGTATCTGGGCTTATGTGTCTCATCCCATATGAAACCTCATTGAATATATTCCAGCCAATGACCCCAATAAAGGCAAAGCAGGGAGGACTTACGTTTCGTAAAAAATAGTTCCGGTGTTTCTTTCAAAAGGAAAGCAACAGACACACTCATGAAAGGTGTGAGACACCTTTCAACAAAAGACACACTCATTTAGGTGATAGATTTCTGTCAAATACACAGTAGAGATGTGGCCTCAAGTACGAAAAAGCATTCTGTGTATCAGCTCAAAATAGTTTCAGACTGCAAACTTCAGTCAGATTCCTGCTCTGCCCATGCATGCTTAGGCCTCTGTATTACTCTCTTCAGACTCATCCTATTTTTTGGAGAGACCAGCTCTGTATTTACTATGATGACCATTGCTTGCTTTGAGGCACTCAGAATAGGCATTTTATATCTTTTGTACACTGTACTTAGTGGTATATGCCAGACAAGAGGTACTGCAAAAAACTTCTATGTTCAATCAAAAGTGACAGGATACATCACATACAGTTCATCACTCTAGATCTAACTTGTGACCCAAAAATATCTTTGCTGTGCAAAAACTAATGTCTTTATGGGGCAAGCACCAAGGGGTACCTGACATGCTGTCGTCTTCCTCTTCTTGTTGCCTCTCCATAACCTTTGATAGAGTCACCAAAAACACCAATTATCTACAAGAGAAAAGAGGTTTGAGTTGTCAGAAGAGATCACATACAAACAGACATTCCAGTATCAGCTCACACCTCTTCTGTGAATGAATCTTCTTTTAACAAAATGACCCTAAGGAATCTAATGTGTCGAGAATAGAAGAGTTTATGAAAGAGAACAGTTTAAGGAAAATTCCTCTGTATTCTAGTCCTTTTTTTTTACAGTCCCATATTAAATGTCTAAAATAAATCCTACTGATATCTTCCATTTGTACTGTTCTCTGAGATGAAGTCACGTAAACCGATATTTTGTGTAAAAAGGAAAAAAAACATGAAGTATTTGCTCATGTCTCCTCCAAGAGAATATGTTTCAAAGTTTAAAGTGCAAATGTATTCCCCTTCACATTCTCCAACAAACACTACTGAACAAGAAATTCAGTCATTTTTTTTCAGACCCATAAACTCAAGAGTAGATTAACTTAGTCTTAAACTTACTTTAAATTTGTTTAGAAAGGGAGGTTAAGTTTTACTGTGCAAGTACTGGAAAGAAGTTTTAATTCTACAAACTTGTTCTAAAGCAGTCTTCATTTTTATTCTAGCAGCAACTTGTCACTTCATTTCTAGGTTATCCTCAAAGGCATTTGTGGTAACCTTGTTTGACAGATTTTTTTGTCTGAAGTAGTGTTTTTTAAAATCTAGTTTTACACTGATTTTTGTTTACACCTAGCTATGATGACTGTGTGATCCCATGACTGTTCTCCACCTCTTTTCTTGTTAGCCACAGGAAGGCTAATTGTGCTTCAAATGAAGAATTTAAATTCCCGAACGTCAGTGCAGTACTTCACAGAATGACAGAACCATAGCAAAGTCTCACAATAGAATGAGTGTGCTGAGAAAAGGCAGCAGGTTAGACCTACAGAACTTAGTGGGACCAATCGCCTCTTTGACCTGCAGAACTCAAGTGTCACATTTAGCAGGCACTCAGGTATGTCTCTAAAACTTTCTGTATGGTGACACAAGCACATGCTCTGAAGGGCAGACTGTATTTCCATCAGTTTTTGTGCTGTGGCACACTCACTTGGCTTCTAGCAGGCCAGTTCACAAAGGCTCAGTGCTTGCAATGACCTCTCCTAATGCAGGCTCTGCTCTGGAGCTGACCCACCCCATGCCAGCTAAAAGCACTGGCACAACTGCTAAGCACCACGTGGGTCTTCACGTAGCTTGTGAGATTCCTTGCGCGAAGTTTTGACTTGAAGAGAGACAGTAACCACTGAGAAACATAAACTCATGACTAAAGTTCAAAAACCAACCTCAGGGTGAGATCTGCATTTCTCCAACGCATCTCCATAGATCTTATTTGGACTAGAAGAAGAGAATAGCTCTTTAAAAATCACATAGAACAAACCACCTGTAACAGAAACAACAGCAGAAAACTTATCAAACCAGATGGAATTAATGAAAAGTGTCTTCCGATAAAGAATGTAATTTAAAAAAATAACCTGTAACACCAATTCCAACAAGCACCACAATAAAATAGGTAAAGTCTCTTCCAGCTTCTTTGACTGAAATTAAACAGAAAACAACACAGAAGTTATAATCTTGGATAATAAGACTTGTATGACTTTCTTACATAAATGCTCTTCTGTTAGTCTGAAGCTCAAATAACATTTTGGCAGAAGAAAAAATTCCAGTAACAGTTTCCATAATGCCTCTGTAAAAGCAACCATGGAACATCTCTTATACTGTACAGGGCATGTTTACTCTCTGTGTTAAGCCTTATTAATTTCTGTTTGCTAGATGTTTTCAAGATCCAAAGTAGCAATTACTGCTACTTTTTGGTTACATGAGAGCCAGATTTTTCAGAAACTACTGAGGTATTTAGCACTGCAGTATTCAAACTACCACATAAATCCACAATCATTGCAATCCTTATGCAAAGAAAAGGAGAAGTAAAAATGAAAAAGTGAAAGCTTATAAATTGCACATGCTGAAAATAACTGATTTTATGAATTAGCAATCAACAGAACAGTAAAACGGAGAATATTACACCAAAATACGTATTTTATTTATTAACATAATTAACTGCTGTTTATCTGACTAGCTTCTATCTTTCAATTTTGTTAAGTACAAGTGTCAGTACACACTGCAAAATAAGTCATATGAGATTCTCTGCTTCAAAATATTTGAGTGCTTGGAAAGAGACTGCTATCTTTTAGTGATAAAGTGTGCATTTCAGTGGAGTACAAGTTATGGAAGAAATGTTAGTAACTATTTCTCCTGCAGTTTTCTAATCAGTTGAAGGTGTTTTTCATAAGCCATTTCAAAGAATTTCTGAGGCTAATTATGTAGCAACCACTTTTCACTGAAGTGAATGACAAAAACAAGTGAAGGCTATCCCATAAAGAAACTATCACATACAGAGCTTTGACAATTTTATTGGAGGCGAACTTGTCTCAACAGCCCTACAGACTGGCTGCACGTGATAGGTTTTCCTTCTGAAAAGGAAAATGAGAGGCTGTTACATCTTCTGCCTAATATGACTTAAATCAACAGGCTATTTAGAAGTCACATTAATTTGTTCTGATTGTGCAATGCATACACAGAAATGTAACAGCTGCTCCAAACAATATGATGTGAAAAGAAACCGGCTTGGTGTGCTGAGTTTTTTTCTAGATACTTGAGGTTTGAAGCTACAAAACGTCAGCTGCAGAAGGAACTGTCTCCAGCCCTTCTGAGCAGCACACAGCATCCCCCGTCTTACCTTTCTGAGCCGCCGACACCAGCGTTTCCTCGTTCAGCGCCCTTTGCACAGACACATCTTTGCTACTATCGCCAGGTTTTTCAGCTCTCAGCCCTCCCGCCTGCGTCCCGATGCTCTGACGGGCGGCCCAGAGCAGCAGCGGGGGCTGATGCCGCCCCCTCAGGCAGGAGCAGGACCCGGTCCCGGCCGCGGTGCCGGTCCCCAGGAGCGCCCACCCGCGAGTGGCGAGCAGCCAGCGGCCCAGGCAGCTCCGCCCGAGGGAGGCGGGCAGCGCCCCCGGCAGCATCCCAGGCACGGCTCCCCCCGCCCCCACCGGGGCA
>VZTD01005953.1:1687126-1717675 GCA_013397725.1 Rhagologus leucostigma
CGGGGGCGCGGCGGGGGCGGCCGAGCCGAACAGAAAGTTTGTGCCGCTCGCCACCGCTCTCCCGGGGGCCCCTCGGGGAAGTGCCCCGGCAGCCGCCCGCCCCGAGCGGCCGCTGCCCCAGCTCAGGAGCCCACCTGACCCTTCACCGCCGCTGGCCGCTGCCCCGGCGGAAATGTTTAGGACGTCGGAGCAGCGAGCGGNGTGCCGCCGCCGCTGCCACAGCCACAGCCACTGCCACTGCCACAGCCACAGCCACAGCCACAGCCACAGCCACTGCCACAGCCACAGCCACAGCCACAGCCACTGCCACAGCCACAGCCCGCCCTCCGCAGGCGGGGACTCCCGTCCCGTGTCAGATGTGCCGGGGGGGGTTGCTCGCCGCGCCTGCTGTCGCGGTCACTCTTTTAAAGCTGTGTTTTTATACATGTTTTTCTTTGTCTTGCACGCATAGATGTGTTAAAGGGATGCAGTTGACGTTTCCACGGATAGAGACGACAAGAGAGATCTGGGCAGGCTAAAACGATGCACGGAGATCAACGGCATGAGGTTCAACAAGGCCAAGTGCCGGGTCTTGTCCACAACAACCCCAGGCAGCGCTACAGGCTGGCGGCAGAGTGGCTGGAAAGCTGCTGGTGGAAAAGGACCTGGAGGTGCTGTTCAAAAGCAGCAGAACATGAGGCAGTGTGTGCCCAGGAGGCCAAAGCCAATGGTTTCCCGGCAAGTATCAAAACCAGTGTGGTGAGCAGGACTAGGGAGGTGATTGTCCCACTGTACTTGGCACTGTTGAGTCTACACCTTGAGTACTGTGTTCAGTTTTGAGTCCTCGATTTAAGGACATTGATGTGCTGGAACAGGTTCAGAGAAGGAAAATGAAGCTGGTGGAGGGTCTGGAGAACAAGTCTGATGAGAAGCGGCTGAGGGAACTGGGGATATTTAGCCTGGAGAAAAGGAGGCTCAGGGGAACTTTATCACTCTCTACAAATCCCTGCAAGAAGGCTGTAGCCAGGTGGGGGTCGGCCTCTTCCCCCAAATAGTAAGTGATAAGACAAGAGGACATGGCCTCAAGTTGCACCAGAGGTGTAGGTTGGACATTAGTAAGAATTTCTTCACATAAAGGGTGATTGAGCACTGGAATGGGTTGCCCAGAGAGCTGATGGAGGCGCCGCTGATGGAGGTGTTGTAGGAAAGACTGCACTTGCCACTTAGTGCCGTGGTCTGATTGACACGGTGATGTTTCGTTATAGGTTGGGCTAAATAATCTCAGAAATATTTTCCAACCTAATTAATTCTGTGATTCTGAGACCCGAGAACACAGTGCCCGAGAGCCGGGCTCACTGTGGGGCGTGGGGCGGCGGAGCCGCCAGGATGGCCATGACGGCGACGCTGCTGTTAACGCTTCCCGAATGCCCCACACGGGCGTGCTCGGGAATCCGGCCCCGCCTTCCCCGGGCCAGCGCTCCTGGGCACCGCCTCCCTCGGGCTGGCGCTGTCCCACCCCGCCCCGGGGCGTACCGCGGGAGGTGGCAGCGCCCATTTCTTCCTTCCCTTCCCTCCCCGCAGCCGGTGCGAAGTCGCTGCTGTGCCGCGGCGGAGCGGCCATGGCGACGGGCCGTGGCAGGTAACTGGGGGCGTGCCGAGCGGGGCTCTGCCGGCCCGGGGCTGCCTGCTCTGCCTTCTTCGCCTCGTCCGGGGAAGGTGGTTTGTTTTCCGTCAGCTCCCATTGCTCCTCGGGGAAACCTATTTCACCTGCTCCACGGCTCTGGTTTCTAGCTCTCGACTCTTCACGTCGAGGGCTGTGGCTATGGTGCCCTTCTCTCCCTGGCCCTATGGCGGTGGCACCGTGCTGCTGTTGCCAGGTGCACGGAGGCCTGGGTTTTATACATTTTTTCTGCCTGGGAAGGGGAGCTTAAACTTCGGTATGTCCTTCCGCTTGGAGGAGGTACTACAATGATTATCCACAGAGTACTAGTTAGATTAGTGGCTATTTTATGTGTTTTCAGGGCAGTTAGGCCTTTGTAATAAATAGGAGGGTTTCACTGTAGAAGGTGTGATTATCTTAATTCTTACAGTACAGGTTTGGCTTTCAAAATTTTAAAGCATCAATCTTAGAGGCAAAGTTGACAAAGCAGATTTTTCTGTACAACCTTGGGTTTCATAGCAGTTTCATTCCCCCTGCTGTTTTTTTTTTTTCTTCTTTTTAACCTGTAAATGGATTGGGGTAATAGCCACCTTTTAAAAACACTGAAATTATTAGCTGAGGGGAAAAAACCCCAACTGACCCATCTCAAAACATTATTGTCATTTCTGTTTATCCCAAGATACGGTTTAACAGTTGGAGGAGACAGGTTTTTTCACTACTTAAAACTTTGTGTACATTTTTGAAATGTTACTCGAAAGACAATTGATTGCTGACCGTCAAAAAACCAAGGCAGATTGCAAGTATTATGGGGTGTGAAAGTGAAAATACTGGTGCAAAATTGAGCCCCACAGGTTGAAAGCTAGTGTAAAAGCAACTGAAGTTGTTGTGCTTCTTAAGTAAGAGCATCTCAGTTGTTCTAGAAGTATCTAAAGAGGGGGTGTAACAGCTGTCATTGACTTTTATCATAGACTTATCTGCCCCAGCTTTGTCAGTGTGATGTAATGGCATTTTGTTAATGCTAGTTTAAAGTCTTAGCACACACAGTACTTGAAAAGTAATTTATGGATTGGGTTTGCTGTTTGTTTCTTCACACCTTGAGACTGTTTTTGTTTTGAAAGATGCAAAAGTTCAGCAGGTTTTTTTTTTTTAATTGAAGCTTATGAAAAGAATAGCTATTACATTAAAGTTTGCAAGGCATGTGTGGGCAAAAGTTTTCTTTCCTCAGATATTTCTCACTGGGGTGAAGAAGAGCGGGGAGTGATTCAAATGAGCAAGAAGGACTGAATACAGGCAATGCAGGTTATGCTTGTCCAAGGTAGTGTGTTTTAAAATCCAGAATCCAGCTTCTTATCTGAATTATTCCTGTGCCTAGAATCTGTGAAGTTGTGTCCCTGTGGAGTATGCCCAAACCCTCTGCTTTCAGCATGGATTCAGGGCAGAATAGCCTGGGATCTGCTGCCCTGGAACTTACAGAAGTGATAGCTCTGCTGCTGTTGAACATGACTTGTGTCTCTAAATCCCTTTAATGGCTTTTGAAAAATACAGTTTGTTAGTGCCTCATTGTCTAAGCGTACTTGATAATGATACATGAGTAAAACCCTTGTTTGACCTCCAAGTTGTGTTTGTTTTATGGCTGCTTTTTTGTAGCCATTGATTTAGGTGGTCAATCAGTGGTTGGCATCCAGGCTGAATTGTGCATGTCTTTTTGTTAAGGTTATAACAATTCTCAGTAAAATGTCTTGGACTTTTTTTTTGCACATAGCACAGTTGACAATGTAGACCTGAGTTGTTAATTTATTCCAATTTTATTTTTCTTTGAGCATAAATCAGTCTTAAACCAAGAACAGTGTGCATTAAAGGTACATGGTACCCATATACTTCAAAATTAGCTGTTTTTCCCCCCGTGTTGATTGGTCGCCTAGAAACCCAGAGCTGGTTTGATCAGGTGTTGGAAAGTCTGCTGGCAATTTAAAGCATCAGTAATGCAATGAAAGGGGAGCTCTGCCTGCTTGGTGGCATCAGTGGGTATGAAGTGTAAGGTCTTGAGTTAAGATTGAAACTCTATCTCAATATTTCTCTGTGGTTTAATGATAATATTTGCAATTACAGTTTACAAGGTCCTTCCTATCAGAAGACTTGGAAAAATGTGTGACCAGTTGGGTTGTAAGAATTTGTGTTAGAAATATGCAGAGTTCCTTTCTTTTCTATCCAAATTGTGATGTGCAAATGTTGCCAAAATAGGTTCTTTCACCCTGGTGTGCAAGAGGCCAATCCAGACTCAGAGTTGAGTTATTTGATATATTTACAGTTCTGTACAGAAGGGGGTGCTGGGTGGCAAATCCACAAAGCCAGCACCCAACTATCAAAACGTTTTGCTATTTTATACATTTTAGCAAAGGAAGGGATTAGTTTTCATTGGCTACAAGTTACATAGTTCTCTTGTTAATTAGAAGTCTATCTTCTATTGGTTACTGATTCTCTTGCTTCTCCTGCTAATTTGTTTGCACTCTCAGTCTTTCTCTTTTTTGAGTCAGTGGGTTTCTTGGGTCAGTGGTTGCAATTTCACACTTCTAGAAGCTGGAGCTGATTTCAGCACAATTGCTGAGTTGGCTTTAATAGTTTCTTCCTTATCTTGGGAGTTCTTCCAGGTATCCTTGTGGCCTGTAAATTTTGCATTCTTTGTGTCCACTATCAGTGGGCATCCTTCTTCACAAGCTTTGTTAACCTCCCTCTAGGTCTGAAATCATTGAAGCATGTCAAGACCTAAACCTTAACAAAACAATTCTGCCAACAAGTAATTTGTCTGTCTAACACCTGGACATCCCTTAGAGCTTGTTATCTGCTTTCTGTTTTGTGGATTACATCTCCTTTCTTGCTGTTTATGCTTGAAAGTATACAAAGATCAAATATCAAAGAACATCCTTTCTTAAGAAAATTGTGTGTATTCCACATTTTGCATCACTAATGAGTTACAAAAATATTGATACCCATTTTGCCTATTGAAATAACACTTATCTCTCAGGTTTGTGAGTATTTTATCATTGGAATATCTGAAATGAGACTTCAGCTTTGTTTCACATGTGATTCTGTTGTATATTCGAGGAAATTCTTTTTGAATCTCAGCAGTTTCTGAGGAAGTTTCAAGGTATTGTTTTTATCTGGTATATTTTAATAGCTTAGCAAAGTTGGGTGGCTCAAAAATCTCTGGACTAATGTTGTGAAACAGAAGATTAATCAGTGAGTTTGACTTGCTGCAGGGGCCTCAGTGGAGCTGGGTTGTGGTGGCCACAGTGGTGCATCTGTCTAAGGGTAATAGACCTCTGTTGGATTCAGACTGATTTGGGAGAGCGACACTATTCCCTCTGACTGCTGTGAGAGATTAATCACAGGAGTGACTGCTATGAGTTTAAATCTGAATCTCCCTGATGTCAGGTATTTTAGCTTGGGTGTAATTGTTCAAATCAGTGAACTGATAGTAATGATTGCCATATGATGCATTCCCTGAATCCTGCCTTGGTTGAAATGTTGTGTCTAGGTGTGTGCAGTATGTGTATTTCTTCATTTTCTGACTATGTGACTCTGAACAGCTTTTCCTTCTTACAAGTAGGTTAAGGACTTTTGCTGCCAGGCCTGGGGAATGTTCTGAAACTGCAAATGCTGCAATTAAAAGTCTGTATTTGACACCTCCCATAAAAACGAAACCAAATGTGTGCATTGAGAGGTGAGTATGTCTTTATGTTAGGAGTAAGAGTAGAAGACCCCCTGCAGACTCTAAGCCATCTTTTGACTGCTTGCAGTAATTATATTCATACCTTGGAGATTTCTATGTCAAATGTTCTGAGTTGAAAATATTTGCTTTCCTGGTCTACTTTAGGATCCTTTGTTCACCTTCTGATGTTTTCTGGCATGGTTCTCCTTTGTATTCTTTTCGAAGTTTGTAAGAAATACGTAGGTTTTCCAAGTCATGCAAAGCCTTCAGCAGCTCCTTTGCAAGTCATGGGCAATGCTGTTCCTTGAGAATAAAATGTTATTTTATTACTTCAGTGAGAGCCAGTTTGGAATTAAACTTAATATGTTTCTCTTCGTTACTGGTTGTCATTAAGTGTATCTTAGTGTATAGAGAGGCTGAGAATGGTGGATTGGGATGAGGGGGAAGGAATAAGTGGCTGCTGCATATTTGCTGCAAGGTAAGTGTTTCTCTTCTCCTTTGACAGTGAAAGAGCACTGTCAATATAATTGAGTTGTTTTCTTTTTGAAAATTAGTTACATTTTTACAAAAAAAATTCTAAGAATGTGTTACCCAAAAAAATAATTAGTTTTCCTTGTTTTATACATTTCCTTGTTTTATGCATTAGCTTCCTGTGTAGTGATTTCTCTGTTTTGCATTGGATGGCCAGTTCAGTACCTTTATGGTGTTAGACTGGTGTGAGTGGTGAGAGAAAAAAGAAAAAACCAAATCCTTTCAGCTTCCTTCAAAGAGAAGGATTACTGTTGTAAAAACTGCTGTTGAAAATTCTGGATCAAGCATATTATTTTAGTTAATTTGCAGCTTTTTAAAATATCACTTCTAAATTATCTCTGGAATGAATGCACTAATTGCTTTGGGCTTACAGTGTATGAGTTATTTCACATAATAACAGTGCAAGTTTTGGCTTGCAGAAAGTTTTGGCATGTTGCCTCTATGTTAATGCAGCTAAGATTCTGAGTTTAATATGAACATTGAGATATTGGCGTTATCATGCTACCCTTTAAAGCTCTCTGCTTCTAAAATAGTGTTATGAATCAACAAGTGTTGCAAATAACCCAGTAGTAAAAGTACAAGAGGCACAGCTGGGGCATTGACTTTCACAGCACCTTGTATTTTCAGCGGTGATTTTGGTATGACCATACTCAATGCTCAAAAGAATTAGAGTATAAAATATATGTATTTTAAACTCTGTGCAGTTATGAGGTACTGCTCGAATGGTATGAGGTTCCTGTGTGTTAATGCCAAAATCGCATTGGCTCATCTCCAGGGTATGTTCTGCTTGTCGTGCTTAGACTGGCACCTGCATTTCAGGCAGCTTTCCAGAGGCACAGAGACATTAATGTTTTCAAGATGCCATTTGGCTCTTACTTTGAAGTTCACATCTTTCTGTTGACATAAATGAAAACTGCACAAGACCCCTGAGCACATAGAGTTTGAAGATTATGATGAGGTAGACAGGACATTTCTGTCCTGGTGTATCCTGAGACCCGATACTGCAGTCAAGAGGGAGAGTGAATATATCTGCAGTTTTGCAAATGCTGGTGGTTATGGAATAAATGTTAAAATCATGGTACAAGCAGTAAGAAACTGAAGCTGAATGAGGTAGTTTCAAGCTTAATGAAAATGCAAACCTATAACTTTTCATGTAATTGTGCTGTGTCACTTGAATAAGTTGCGATGAATTGTTTTAGGCAAATGCCACATACCAGAGAGTGAAATTAGAACCCAAATTCTGCAGTTTAACTCTTCAGGTGATTTTTGATTCCTCTTCAGGTGATCTTTGATTCATCTATTTACAACCTGCTGGTTTCCACCTCTTCTGTTTTTCTCTGGTTTGAAATTGAAATTTTCTGCCATTGTAACTTCTGGAGTTTGCAGACAAATCTAACAGTATTCCTCTCTCTCTTCTTTTCCAGCATGCCATCAGAAATGCTGCTGAAGATATTTTCCTATTTGGATGCTGTGTCTCTGTTGTCTGTTGGTTGTGTGAATAAGCGCTTCTATGAGCTGGCCAATGACAAGTAAGGAAGAGGGAAGGTCTCAATCATGCTGCAGTTTTGTGTACCTGAGTTATGAGTCTTTTTAGTTTCGTTTCTCTGTGCCAGAGCACTGATGTGTGTACCTATGCGCAGTTACTCTGCTGAAATTGCACTGCATAGCCCACAGTACGTGTTGCATGGAATTCTAGCTGTGCAGGCCCTGTTGTTTCATGGGAGTTATGAGGCAAAAACTAAATCCAGTGCTTTGAAATGTTGCTATTAGCACTTTGTTTGTTTCAAAATTTGCATATATTTGTATTCACATGCATCTGCACAAACCTTTTGGTTCAGGTGATCCTTAGTGGTGTGTCGCCAGTAGCTTTGTGGATTTATCATAGCTTTCACAATTTTGAAGTCCTACTTACTTAGTTCTTTCATCAGGTTTTTGCAGAGGGATTGATTCAATCAAATGATTCACTAGTGGTTTTTGTCTGTTGCTCTGTTTGTAAAGTTTTGGTGATTTCTAAATGAGAACAAAAGAGACAAAGATAAATACTGGGACATTTTTTTAATAAGGATTGCTTATACAGAGTTCACAAATTGCTCCTACTGATATCATGATAATTTTGTGAAAGGATAAAGAGGAAGGACCCAGATTGGTATGTGATAACTAGGATCTAGGTATCCTTTTTTTTCCTGGGATTCTACTGCATTAATGAGAATGAGAAAATACCTGCCTCTGTAGGAAGTTGCTGCACCTGGTATGAATCTGTTTCTCCCTTATTTACTAAAACTTGTACAGTGAATTAATTGGTTTACATTTGCATTGATACCTTTAGAAGTGATGAATTTAAAGGGAAGATCTGTAATCCATATTTAGGTTTTGAGGCTGTCAGCAGGTAAGGGTAGATAAAAATTGCATGGTTGACACAAATTACCTATCTTAGTATGTGTTTTCCACTTCGAGGTGGTAAGGCAGGATAAAATCACTGTGGCTGTCCAGGGGAAGATGATTCATCTGTCTCCATCTCGATGATGTCTGTTTCCGTTTCCTAATCTCAACAGAGATTAGTGTATGTGCGCAAATGGGACTTGGGGAAGAGATATTTTCCCTTATCTGGGAGCCTAACTGGTTCAATGAGACCAGGTCACTTTTTCCTGATGGATTTCCATGGACCTTCTCAAGACTCTGAATCTTGCAATGAATGAACAGAAGTTTTAATTGAAGTCCATGAATATTTCTATGAAGAAATTGGACCTTGATTTTTAGACAGAGTATCTATTTTAGGATATTTCTGCTGTCCTGGGTGTACAGGGTACTGTCCTTGGTGCAAAAGGACCATCAGTCTTTCATTGTGATATGTCTGTGCTGCCTAATGCGGTGATTTGTCTTTGGGCAGTTCAAATAATGTCTGCGCTTGAATGGTTCTTGGCACTGATGTCTTCAATATAACTGTTGAAGACAAGGAAATGTCTGTGACCCCCCTTTCTGCATCCTCCTTGCCCCAGCATGGGGCATTCCAGCTTTCCTATCATGCAGTGTGGGAAGTTCACATATATGGTCTTGCTACGAATTCATGAGGCTTCTGATCACCAGCAGAATGTGCTTGCGTAAGAGGAAGTGAGAGCGCAGGGGAAGGTCTTTTTGCCGTTGTGGTCAAGTGATGACTGATGATGATGTGTCTGATTCTGGCATTTGAGCTGGCAGTGAAAGGTTTGTTTGGCTTGTTGTAGTAATATCCAGTAAGAGGTCTTGAGATGAGTATTAATGATTTGAGACAAGAAGGGCATGTATTCTGCTGTGAAAGAGGCAAACTTGTGCTTCCCTGTTGGATGCCTTTTTGATTTATCTGCCCTGAATTCTTTAGAAGCTGAGGATGAAGGGGCAGTGATACCTTCCTAAACACTTGAGATTTCAAGTCCTCCTTTGTTTTCTCCTCTGTCTCCCTGCCCTAACTGAATTTTTGAGTTTCTTGAACTGATTTCTTTGCTTGCACAATACTGTTTTGGGAAAGGAAGAAGCAATATGTAACTGAGAGTGAGGATGAGGATGGTAGGTATTTGTGATTAGTCTGTCTTCAATCAACTAAATTACCTGAGTCTGCAACTTCAAAATGCACGAAATGCCTACTACTAAGCCCTGTCTTTTCAGTATCATACAGTAAGATGCAGAGTATCTCTCTCCTTCAAAGAAAGGATGGCTCTCTTGGGAAGGGGTTTCTAGTTAATAGGAGACTTTTATAGGAGATTATTCATTGGACTTTTTAGGCTGATTAAGACCAGTTGGATGATACAGAGCTCAATTTCCCCTGATGATGTTATGTTAAGGACATATGTCCTTTGTTTTCATCACTGGACAATTCTAAACTGCTTTGGTGATGCCTTGAGTGGCTACCTAGAAACAGAGGCTAGACAGGAATAAGGGAATAAAGGTAGGTATTTATTTGAAAGGCCTTCAGAGGTACACCCTGGGGAGCCAAAGGCTACATCCAAAATGGACCCCAAGATGGAGGACAAGTCATGAGTTCTTCACACTTTTATAGGTTTGGTTCATTTGCATATCAGCATAAATTTGCCAATTAAAACTTTAGCTAATGATGTAATTTCTTCAATTTCTCCACCTCTCTAGAGGCCCCAGTTTACACCTTTTGGGCCTAGGACAATCTGAATGTCCTTGAATAACAAGCTTGGAGAGGCTTTGTTGTGTCTACCTGGCATAAGAGAACAGCAGCTAGCAGGCGACAAGAAACTTCAGAGTTACACACTAGGCAATGTAGGATTTGAAAAATATAAAAGTTAAAACCTAAGGCATCATTGGAGTTAAAAAAAAATTTCCCCCCTCCATCAAAAGTGTTTTATGCTATCTGGTAACTTGGCTGCCTCTTATGGTCTTTAAATAGAAGTATCTTAAATCTTTGTTTTAGTTACTGAGTTGTTCTTCACGTTACCCTTCCCACCCTGCTTTTGGAGAAAGGAAGTTTGGGAACTCCTGTTGACTGTGAACCTACCTTTACCAGTCATGGTAGCTTATTGGTCTGTGTGTTTTAAACACTTTTGTCTCAAAAAATGGCAGTGGAGAATTCTGTATATATCTGCAGAGCAGCAGCTGGAAGGTTTTTGCAAAATTCCCGAGTATGTTTGCATCAATAACCAGAACCTGGCTCTCAGCATGTGGGGACTTATTCTCAGCAGCTGATGAATTGAGAATAGTTTTGATGGGTAGGAGGCAGTGTGGGATGGATTTAGTCCTTGGATGCTTTAAGGAGGGGGGAAAATGCAATACAAAACACACCAGTGTAAGTTTGCCTGAGGATGAGTGAGGACTGGTAATCTTGCTGATAAATGGTAGAAAATGTCTCTTAAGAATTTGTTGCCCTTGCTATTCATTTTCCTTAGTGCAGTTGTGTAGACTGTGTGTCTAGCACTTTAAAATTAGAAAACTTATTGGCAACCTGTATTCACAGATTATTGTTTGAATTCTTGTAGGTTCCTGTACTCAATATTCTGTGAACTGTCCTAGAGATACTGGGGTGTGAGGGGCTGAAATGTGACCTAGTTTTCCTGGCATGAGGGAGATGAACCCATCCTTACGGTCATGTATTTCTTTGTCTTCAGAAAGTCATGTCTTCTCTGAGCTTTTCCAAAGAGAGTGCAGAAGGGATTGACATGACATTGGTACCACCAGACAAAGGTGATTCTAATTATCCTCCTCCACCCCACTTTCAGCTGGATCTGTGTGAGAAACTTGAAGCATACAGATTATTTTTGTTGAATAAGAAGTGTTAAAATGCTTTTTCCACTAGCTGATTTTCTGTGAGGAGGATGCATCATTGTTTAGGGATGGAATTTTCAAAGTTTTCTGCTTAACCTTTATTGGTTTTCACTTATGTTGCTGACTATGGCTATGCTGTTGCTGAGCTTCATCCTGGATGCTGTATTTTTAGGAAGACAGACAAGACTGGTTTTTTGTTACCATGCTCAGTGGTAGCTGAGATGTGCATGTAAAAAATTAAGTGACTGTTCTTGAAATTGATTCTTCTTTATTCTGTTTTCAGTGGAATTTGGCTGAAACTCTATTCCAGTTCTTTGCAACCAAGATGGACCATTTGGAAAATGAAGTCTAAACAAGCAGAAACTGTTTCTTTGGGCTGTGCTGCTCTACATGATAAAAAGCCTGGGTACTGGAAGAAAGAATACATCTTCAAACAAACATCTGCCTTCAAAACTAGAGTAATGCGGCTTGTTAAACTTCTAGATCCTTATACCGGTCTTCCATGTAAAAACAAAGAAGCTATGAAGTAAGCAATGCCTTGTCACAAAGAGATTTACTTGAGAACAATGTACAAAATATTAATGGCTTGGGGGGGGTATAGAAATAGAGGTATAAAATGTATATCATAATAGGAAGATACAGTGATAAATGTATCTATAAATGACTAAAACTGAGGAACATAAGTAGAAGTTAGTAGAAATTTAAAAATTCTGTTGAAAGCATAGTTTAAGTTCTATCACTTTGGGAATTTTTTTTTAAACACCCCACCCCCCTCTCAATTCCTAAATAACAGAGTCTCTGGCTTGAGTTGGATAATTGTTCTAAAGGACAAAAATGGAAAAGAACATGTTATAGAGAAGCCAAACCTATCGTTTAAGGACACATCTGTTACCATACTTTGGTATGGTACAGACTGGCCATGCTTAGATGTCCTGTCAACCCTGAAACTGTTTGGAGTTACACCATTGCTTCCTGACCAAAGCAGACGTCCTAACAAGAATGGGTAAGTTTTAACATAGAATTTTTGAGGATTTTTTGGGTGTAATTGGTTGATAATGTGTCTGTAGGAGCTATCTGACATTGGTTTGACTCAACAAACCGATTTGTTGACTCTCTTTGTTAGAAAGCCTCCCTGTAGTATTTCTTGCTACGTTCTTCTCTTTATTGGTAGAGCTAACAAGAAATAGTATAATCCAGCAAGCTATGACATTAATTCATTGGTTAATTTAGCTATTGGCATGTGATATGCAGACTGATAGGTCCTGGCTTGGAATGCTGAATTTAAGGCATAGACACAAATGAGCATGAAAGAAACATATAAATCTAGGAGAATTTATTGTGAGAAATTTAGCTTGGAAACATTCATCAGTATTTATGTGGCTACAATCAGGTAATGTTAAAATTTATTTTCTGTCTGGTAGATGTGTATGTGAATTTAGGGAACTTTGTTTTTAACTATATGTGCAATCTTCAATACCTGTATATAAAAACATCAGTCCACAGCAAATCTGTTGTTTTTAACTGAAATGTGTACAATAGTTTTTGTCATTATATTCTGAGACAATATTTAAAGGAAAAGTGTCTATTTGAGGTATTTGGTTGCTGTCAAGGAGTTTTGCACACATCTCGGCCTGTGTGTATAGTAGGTGCACTGTCAGCTACATGCTTCTTGCACAAAGCCCCTTGCCATAGAGCTCTGAAAAGAGAGAATTGTTCACCTACAAAACACCTGGCTCCTCAACCAGAAGCAAAGTATTTGCTTAAAAAAGAAATCAAGAGTAGCCTTTTGTATAAAGTGATTGACTTAAAGATGGAAAGGGTTGATGTTGATTAGGAAGAAATTTTTTACTGTGAGGGTGGTGAGGCACTGGAACAGGTTTTCCAGGGAGGTTGTGGATGCCCCATCCCCAGCAGTGTTCAGTGTGTAGTTGTAGGTGCTACTACAGTGATGCTATGCAGAAATCTAGGAACTGTTTTGAATATAATAAGAGCCTAAGTCTGAAAAGGGTTTTAGAAAGACTTCTTTCTTCATTCTGAATAGGTAATGCAAACTCCTTCTGCTCTTTTTTTTTTGATGATCGTTAGTTAATAAGAATGTCGGTGAACTTTTAATAAAGAATGTTTTGGAGCTAAATGGCTTTAATTATAGGCAAAATACAGAAAAAAATTTCTGAAAAAGGAAACCTTCCTCTAACACAAACTTTTAATTTATTATATGTACAGTTTGATCCTTTCCTTTGAATTTTGCTTCTGGGAAGGAAAAAACCACCTTAGTAGCTTGCTTCACGCTGGCATATATTCAGTGATTCCATTTAGTTCCAATATAGTATCAAAATCAAATTATAAAGTAATTCTGTGGTATTTTGAAAAATTGGGCAAGCATGTAAGTTCTTCTTTTTTCAAGAGTGTATTAGAACATCATAGAGTGGATTTTACTTCTTTTCTTGTTAGGGGTTGAGATCCTGCTAGTACACTGTAGTTGTTCAAATGTGTAGTTTATGGCTCTGTGTGCCAAATGCTTTCAAAACCATTTTCATCATGTGCTGCTGGTCAGACTTCAGAGGTAAAAATGAAATTAGGCTGAACTTCTACATGAATAATAAGCCTTTTTGCTGCATTCTGTATGTTCTTTTTGAAGACCTCGTCGATTTTCCTTGATTGCTGAATACCATCTTGCTAACCTGACTGAAAGTAGTGTAGCAGTTGGTGCTGATGAGCTTGTCCAGCTCTTCAGTCTGAGTCCAGGACTATTAGTAGGAATTTGGAAGGTAAGATAACATTTTATTTCATCATTTTATTATGACTTGAAGGAAAATATTTTTTTTTTGCCTTGTAGTTTGGCATTTGGGGAGGGTTTTTTTTAATCTTCCTTTTTTTTTTTCCTTTGGATTTTGAAAGATCTTGTCTAAACTAGTAACCACAAAACTCACGTAGGGACAGTAAGTGGATGATTTATTGTATCCTAAAGAGCTGTTGCAGGAGTATATATACTTTTAAAAAAAATCCACTTTTAATTAGAAGACCAGTTATGTATCATTCTATATTAGATACTTTGTTCAATTTTATTTGTTTTGTGGTCTTCACATACCCAAGTTTGATATCGTAGAGTAATTTTAAATAGAATGGTTTGAGAAGAGAAGTGCTGCTTCCTCTGATTCATGCCATGCCCTGTCCACATCACTCAAAGTGATGAGTTCCCACATAGCAGCTTAGCTTTAATCTACATCACCAGGTAGCTGTATCCTGCTCCAGCAGTAGGAATGCTGTAAATTGTGCCCTTTTGGGGGTATAGAATTCTTCGTATTAAGAGTCTAAGTTAGCAGCTAGCTTCTGTAGCTTGGGTGTAGAGATGAATGTATTTAGAGGGCAGTGCAGAACATCTGAAATAGACTTCTGCACAAGAGGAATCTGCATCTTTGCACGGAATGCACTGGGACAGTGTCTGCCTGTAGCTATGTAGCTGGGTGCTATGGAAGCCTATCTCAGGTGTTCTGCTCTTGGTCTGAATTCAGAGGTGGCAGCCCTTTCTTCCTCCCCTCAGCCATGCAGCTATTGATGTAGGCTTAGGCTATTTGGCACTGGCAAGGAACTTTCCTTAGGGAGCCTGTGAACAGTTTCTCAAAGTTATGTCTAATTTCCAGCTGCAAACATGCTGCCTCAAATATGCACAATCATCAGAGGCAATGTTTAAAACCACAGAAGGAGTATTTATTTCACTCTTACTTAAAGGTAAGAGTGAAAGTCCATTTCTTAGAAAACTTGAGACTGCCTGACCTGCATTAATTTGTTACAGGTTGTTTCAGTCTGTGAAAAGCTCTGCTAAATGAACAGCCCTTTCTCTCGTATCTTCAGAAGTTTTGTAGACTGATGTCCCTATATTCCTGGCTCTGTGGTCTTGCTTATGCCTTGGCCCCTCCCAGGCTTGGAAAAAGAACTCTTGCAGCACCTGGAAATGGTTCAATCATAACCAAGTTCCACATAGTTGTTAAGAGCTGAGTGCCTCACTCTAGTATATTCTCCCTGCTTGCTTTTCTGAACAGCAGTTCTTATTCTCTGTGTAGGCAGAGTAATACGAGGCAGTTAACTGTCAGTGGGTGTAATAATTGTAAATGCCACATGTATTTTTTTTTGCACATAGCTGCGTAGCAGAAACCAAGGGCAGGTTATGTGGGCCTTCTGGTATTTGGATGGAGAAAGACTGAGAAATTATGTGATTGATTAATCTCCCTAGTTATATCTTTTATAGCTGTAATTTTGCGCTATGAAAATACAAGAGTAGTTAAAAAGCCAAAAGTTTGAATAGAGGATGTCATTTTCTGGTAACCGAGAGAGATGATAACAGTAGTCGCCCACATTTCAGGAGAGTAATAGAATTCTGGCAGTGAATAATTTTCCTGTTGACCTGTGTGTTCGTAAATGTAGGATTTAGAAAATGCATTTAAAGAAAGAAAGCTGATATCCTAGCATTCTGTGTTCTTGAAGTGAATACATACCTCTGTCTGTATTTATGTTTCACATTGATATTTTCTTTGACTATATAGGCATGTACAGAAGGTTAGGTTTTTAATGTTTTCCCAGGAGTAAATAATCTGGTGAAGACAGAATTTTTACTTTGAAATTCACCATTTCTATTGAACAATTCTGTATTGCTCACTGATGTTAGCCCTCTTTGGAAATAGTTCCTTACTTATGAAAATCAACTTGGTACTTCAGTAGTTGGGAGTAAGTGCTGTTCGATTCTGTTTAGGTATCTATTTTAAAGTGGTAAGCAGAAGCTGAGAAAATACAATTCTTTAATTGCTCGCATAATTTTTGCCTTGGCATAGCTAGTTTCCCTCTCTTTCCCCATAATATAGAAATGCTGTAATCTTTTATATATACTCTGTACTCTTGTGAAAAGAGTAAAGGTTTTAGGACTCCAAGTGTTAAAGCAAGCCATTACTTACATTATTACAGTAATTGGCAGAGTAATAAGCAGCAGCATTTATCTATGAATTTTAATGCTCAGAAAGACCTTGTAAAAAAAGAATTTCCAGATGAAAATACATCTACTTTAATTAACTTTTCAGGAGAAAAATGAAATTGCTTTTGTTATGGCGAGTCTTCATTATAATCAACTTCTTGAGAGAAGCATTTTGGGTTCTTCTACTGTGTAAGTTTGGTTTTCCTTTGTGGGTAATAAAGATAACCTTTTGAATAAACCTTTGAGTTTTACAGTTAAAATTCGCTGCTGGTAAGAGGTTTATATTTAGGCAGTAATTAACTATTCTTGTTTAATATAAACAACAGTTACAGTAACTATATACAAAACCGTAGAAGCATTTTCGTACTAAAATATTGCCATTGTTATGCTATTAAGGAGATAATTTAGTTATACAAGTGCACTAGTACTTGCTGTATTGAGAAGTTTAGAAATACATTGCCTGTGCTTTCTCCCTTTTCACAAGCAGTCTTTTTATTTCCTCTTCCTATCTGAAACAGAGAAAGAAAAGAGAGACATTTCAGAAAGTAGGGAAGTAATCTTTGGCTGTGTAAGAGGGGGAAAAAATTGTGGTAAACTGGTGAGGTGCCTGCGTTTATCTTTTAGTCCTATTGAGAAAGTAGCTCGGTTTCCTATGAAGTGTTTGTGTATGTGTATATTGCAGTATATAATGTAATACCTGCTTATACACTGTAAACTGTTTAAAAAGATGGAGTTTTTTAGCTTTAGAATAGTATTTGGGGAATTTATTTCCCCCTCAGCTTTCTGGTCAGATACTGTTGTATCTACCAGTAATCTTAAATGCCCACTATAACTTAGTGTTATAGTCTCTTCTCACACGGAAGGTAAGATTTAACACCATCTCCCTTAGTACCAAATTAGATCCCATGTAGAAGTTGCTCAGTTGCCTCTGGCACTTGGTCTCTTCAGGGTCATTTGTGTGCAGTAGTTTCTTATTTAGTTAGGCACAGACAAAATTATTTCAATATTTGCTATTTAAGAGAAGTCTCTAGCTAGTGGGCTTTTAGATTTGTAGTTAATCTGATGCTTTTTTCTTTTTCGTAGAGAAGTCCATGTTTTGAAGTTTAACAGATGTACCTTTTAAAGTTGACTGCCATATTTTCTGCTTTTGGCTAGGCTGAACAGCTGATCAGCAGTATTAGACACTGTATTAGCTTAAAAGAAGCATGATGAACTAGAGATGTTTGATTTTGAAACTGTCTTGAGATGACAGTCTCAGTGTAGGGCTATGTGTTATATCTCTCTCTATTAAGTCACCCCCCCTTGCTAAATTCTATTTTTTTTTTTTCAAGTCAATATGCTCCTCCACCTAATAAACCTTTACTGGATGATATTGACCCAGAATATGGACTGCATGACTACAGCCTACATCTTGATCTGCATGGCAGAAGCTGCATGTACCTGTGTGGATCATTCAAGGGCCTCTTCTGCAGAAAAGGTGAAGTTGATGGAACAATAATGTCTGTTTTAAAAATGATCCCTGCTGTTAAGGTCTTTCCTTCTTGTATCCAGTTTCTCTGTTTTAAGGGGAGAAACTGAAGTGAAATTTTAAGAGTAAGCTATCTCTCTGTTCATTGTGTGGTTTCTTTATATCTTCGTTGTGCTTTGTGTGGCGTCCTAAGCCTGCTCTGTAGGAAGTCTGCCTGCTGTTGCATTGACACAGTGTCAGACCCAGGACACAAACTCTGCAGATTGTCAGGGTCTTTTCTTTTAGTTCTGTGCTGCATTAATAATGCAGTGGCACAGCTCTTGGTGCAGGTTGGTGTTTTTTTCACTTGTGTCTTATAAAGGAGAGACAGTTTGTCTTCATACATTTTGGAGGCTTGTTTCTGTAGAATTCTGCTCGAGTATACTTTGGGTGTACAGACAGATTAAATATATAAATAGATTTTAGAAGTTACTGCAAACTTTAAGATTTAAAGTTTTTACTTTGGTGAGCTTAAGGTTGCCTGTTCTGACATCCTTTCATTGTGTGGTAAACAATTTCAGTCATTGTTTTTAACTGCTGCTTCGTTCTGTTCTCAGCACTTCTTTCCATGAGACGTGATTGACCATCCCTGTTGTTCTCATACAGTCCAAATTCATAATTGTACTGGGGTTTTGCAAAATAGATGGGTGATCTCTCTTTTGACATAACTTCAGCATAACTTCCTACAGCTACACAGCTGTCTTTCTGTAAGCAGAGACAGATTAAAATATTAAAATTAAGCACTGTAATTTATTTAATTTAAAATTAAGTACTGTAAATTAATTATTTCTCCCCAGTATTTTTCTTTTTTATACTGGCAATCCTGAGCGGTCTGTGGATTTCAGAAAATAGTGTTTTTTTAGTCAGTAGAGGGCGCTGTTGCCAGGCGTGAGTGCTTTTACAGGGCTACAGAATTTCCCCGTGATTTGGTTTGGTTTTTCTCATTTGTATTTGGTGATTGCAAGAACTGTCATTTAGACTGCAGCCTTGTGCAGTGTGGAGTGTTGTAGTCCTTGAACCTGAAATATACATGTTTTCAGATTCCAGAAAAGCTCCAAGCTTGGATTAAAGGAATACTTCTAAGGCTAAAACTTCAGTGAAAGTCTATGCATGTAGCAAGAAACGTTATCTGAAATGCTGTGCAATATAGGAGTCCTCTTTATGTTCTCAGAATAAAATCTTCTCAAAATTGGCCAGAGGGTTGGGTTTTTGGGATTGTGTTGGGTTTTGTTTTTTCTTGCTTAGCTGAATATCATGTTTTGTTTTCTAAAATGAAAATGTTATGCTCCTAGCAATACAGTTGCACAAGAAGTATTATGTGGCACACTTCCTTTCTAGTTATCACGGTTTTCCTGCTTGGAAGCTACTTCCACAAAAGATTAAGCTGATGTTTATGCAAATTGTAGCAAATGTCCCTGAGCTACAATTGTGATGCCATCTCACTTTGCAAGTTACAGAATCTGTTTTATGCTCACAAGTGTTTTCTGAATTGCTTTGGTTTTGTGACCTTCAGCAGTATGACAGCCACCAGATTCTGGTCTCACAGGACATCAGACAGCTCAAGCCATGATTCTGCAGACAATAACCTCATTTGTCATCCAGTCCCTTTCGTATGCTTGCACAATAATTGCTCTTGGAAAATGCTTGACTTCCTCCAAAAATGGTGTAGTGAGGCAGCTTATGGCTGTCTGCTGTCACATTTTGCCTTGTAATTTGTTGTTCATTTTGCTCTTTCTGGTGAACATGGTATTGCCAAATGGCCAGGTTTGTCCAAGCTGGTTGTGTTTGACGGTTTGTGCTTTGTTTTTAGTCTCCATTCTAATAATACTCTTTGTCTCATCCTCTGGGAGGACTCTGAAGCATGGAGGTCTGCAACATACTAAGAAGTCTCTCTATTTCTTAATATTGTCTACCCAATCCAGTTTTATTTTAAATTATGGCTGTGACATGCCCATGGCAGTTTCCACAACTTGAGGCACAGATCAGTTGTCAGGTATTATACTGTTGTTTTAATTATTTATTGGTTTTCATTAGGAAGCTGTAGACATTCCTAGGTTACCAGAGGATGCCCATGTGTATTCTGCGGAATAACTGATTTATTTGTTTAAGTTTAATTTTTGTCTGCTTTTTGTTAGTGCCTATTAATATGATGCTTCATTTTGCTACTCTATTTTCAATTCTTTTAGCAGAATTCTTATATTAAATTAAAGAAGGTTATATTGCGCTTCATTGAACCAAGCAGATGGAGTGTGTACAGCTTCAGATTTTTTTTCTGTTTTTAATACTTGCATTACAGTAACTAGCTGTTTTGCCACTGTTTTGGTTGGGTTTTAGCATTTCATTTTATGTTCCCTTTCATGGAAGCAGAAGTGGTAATATAGTCTTACTGACAGATGCTGTGGGGTGAATATGCTAAATACTTTGTAACTGAATTGAAAATATTTAGAAAACTTTCCTTGTCTTCAGGAAGTTAGGACAGGCTTTTCATATGACTCCCAGAAGCCATGAATCTAGCTTCTTAATAAACATTCTTGAAATGTGTTTACCTAGGTTTTCAACTTTTTAAGCACAGCTTTGTAGCCACATGGTAGTTCAAGCTTTGGCTTTTCAACGTCATTTCTTGTTGATGTAAATTGTGCTTGCAAAATGTAAGGGGTGATTTTTGTGTATTTAGAGAGCTTTTAAGATTTGTTTGTAAAATTTCATATCAGGCATTTGAAATGTTTTGCTTGACCTTGAAGAATGATTTGCAAGTTTAAATAACCATTTCAGTGTGGTGAGGCTGGTTGTTGGCACCAGAATTAGTGTTAACTACAGCTTTTCCTCTGAAAATACCAATCAAATTACAACTTGCAACAAAGGCTTGGTTAGCAAACCCATCTTACTTGGCTTTTAGCTAAAATAAGTGCTTTGGAACTATTGGTCTATTTGTTTCCGTCCCCTGAGGTTTGTCTACATGATGTATGTTCTCTTTGTTGGTATTATCTTTATTTGGAAATACTTGTTCCCTATAACTTACTCTGCTTCTTTGCTGCTATCCATGTCTTGCATAAACCAAGGACTAGAGATATTATAAGGGGACAATGAAACAAAGTCTAGATCAGGCTGAAGAAAGCCCTGTCCAGTTTGCGTCCTCTGTGTTTCTCTTGGTATGTTTAACATAGCTTGCCCTGCCCTTCAGTTTTATTTTCTTATCTGACTGGGGTGAGGAAGGGACGATTTCAGTACTTAGCCTTCAGCTTCTTGCTCTTTTCTAGGCAGACTTTTCCTTCCTTCTGAATGTGAGGACTGCAATGGAGCTTTTATATTANTAATTACCTTTCAGATTCCTGATTTGTTGCCTACTTCCATTCTGGCTAAAGTTAAGAAGTAACTGCAACACGCCTTAGCCGGCTGATCTATCTAGCAGTGCTATATTGATGCCATGCAACAGTAGAGATGTCCTGGGCTTCATTAATTTATTAGCGGAATGCTTTTTTCAATCAGTTTTTATTCCATTCAGACTTTATTTGGTTTGAATGAGTAAGAGAAATAGCCACTTCCGTTCAGACTGGAATTGTGGATAACCAAATAGTCTTTTGGAAAAAAATGCTTGTTGACTGATGTTTTCAAGTCTCTTGTATAAAAGCTCAACTGTAAATGTGGACTTTCGGTGCTTAGTCAGTAAACTATTTATCTAAGATATTTTTACTTTGAATGAAATTTTGTCATTGAATTTGATTAACTGAGGTTTTGGAACTGAACCATTTGGTCAGGTATCAACTTAATGGCCTCTTTTCAGTTAGAGCTGGATCCTGGAAATGAATTCTGCTTACATTTTCCTCATTGATTTGTTTTGGATTTCACTGCAAGGACGGTGGGTATCACCGTGTGGAGGATTGCATTTTCCTTCAACCATGCAAAATATTTCCTACAAAATATTTCCTGGGCATAGTCGTGTTGGTTTCACTATATTCACACTCCTATTCCAGTGTCTGTATTGAAAAACCTGCAGCTGCTGTTCTCTGTCATGTGTTGGGCTGCTTCCTCTCCAGAGTAAGTATTCTTTGGACTCCCCACTGGTGAGTGATGCCTTTCCAGCATTGGTTTGTGGCCAGCTGTATCTTGGGAGTTGCTTGGCTCTACAGTACCAATTCAGAGACGTTTCTGGCTTCTGTGGTAAAGTATGGGCTTTCTTTCTCCATCACCGTCTCCAGCTATCTGCTTCAAGCAGAGGTTTTACTGCCACTGCATGCAGGCTGCAGCCATTTAACTCACTGCCAGCTTTTCTGATGTTGCTTCTTCTGTCTGTAGCCTCATGCTGCTACTTGGGCTTGACTGAAGGAGAATCACAGGCAAAACACTTCTGTCTTTTTTCACTTCCGTCACTTGCGTCTTAAACCTCTGCAAGCCCCTTCACTTCTTACCTTACCATCCAGGGCCTACTGGATCCTGACAAGCATTATGTTCCTGGGAATTCCTTCTCTCCCTTCCTATCTGTCTCCTTCAAGTGCTAGGTACTTTCTTGTTTGTATTGAGGTCTGTAGTGCTTTTGTTTTGCTCTTTTGAGAGAGTATCTCTTGTTCAAGGAAACTTGTTTCAGGGATGTCCTACTAAGAAATCTGCTTGTGTCATGGTGTGATGCTTTTATTTTCACTTTTCTTTGTAGTCAGATCATGTTCATTATGATGTACCCCAAGTTATAATTAGACTGTTGGGCTCCCTGGTTAATTTTCCTTCTCTGATAGCAAGGGAAAAAAGAACAATTAAAAAAAAAAAGTGGATCTCTTCTGAGAGGAGAAGAAGAGATACCAAAGAAATGTGGTTATATGTAGTAATAAAAAATCACAAATCATAATATTTCTGTCAAAAAAACCCCCAAGCCCTTGGAAAGCTATTTTAAGAATGAAAAAATCCATAATTGAAAAACTTGATTCAAATCAAAGCATACTGTCTGTCAATTTAAATGATGCAATATCTTTTCCAAGGAGGAATAGTTATCTGTATACCCTTTACATTGGGTTATTTAAGTTTCCAGTCAGAGCTGAGAGATTTAAATAATTTGAAAACAAAGGTTGGGGGAGACATCTCATAATTTATTTTGTGTGTTACTGTTGAACTTGACTTCTGGGGAGTGGGCAGTGATGGAGGCACTGGGGGCATGAAATCGAAATGTTGAATGTGGAATTTACTCCTCGCATCCTTGTGTAAGTTCTTTAGGTGGCATTCCTATTTTTATACTAAAAATACAACAGAATTGTTTAGCTGCTGTTTCTACTGTGGATCACAGAATCAAAGCTCCAAACTGCAACTTACTTCCTCTATAATGTGCTTGATATCTAGATGTGGTGTAGGTCAGGATTTCTTATTGGTGAGTGGGAAGAAAAAGACATGGAGAGAAGATAAGAGAACATTTACAGTGTACTTGGGCTGAATTTGATTGACACTTCTATAATGCTGTATATTGTTTGTATTTTCAGGTGACATTGAAAATGGATACCTGAGGCTCACAGTTGTAAGCTTAAAGGATAATAGGAAGCACTTGCCCGTTATTGGGACACTTGGCATATGCTGGGAAACAGATGGGTTTAAAGGCAATGTAAAGGTCAGAAATATTTTTTTGTTCCTGGAAATGCTTATCTCAAAACAGAATTGTGTTTGTGCACCCTAAATATGCTAATTTTTAAACAACTTTTTGATGTGTAGAAGGTGTCTGTAACTAGACAAAAACCTCTCTTCCAATATTCCAAAAAATATGTGACTTTTGAGGAAACAAGTTTTCTCTTTTCTCTCATAGCGTCTGGATTGCATGGTAGACCCATTATGTGTGTGTTATTACTCCAATGCTTTCTACTCAGCAAAGATGCTGACTGACCAGCCATTCTTGGAAATAATGGACAAAAAAAATGTACTGCAGATGTACTTTTTGTGAGAGTTTTTTCTGGTTTGGTGTGAGGTTTTTTTTTTCGTTTTGTTTTGTGGGTTTGTTTTTGGTTTTTTTGTTTGTTTGTTTTGTTGGTTGGGTTTTTTTGTGAACAATAAGCCTTGAACCTCTGGGGAAATACTCTGCAGTTCTGTGCTGTATATGCAGTGAAAGTTAGGAACTGCTGGGGAATGTTAAAATGCCAGTGGACACAGGCAGAAACTACAGTCAGCACCTAGCTCAAGTCAGGTACATTGGTGTCTTGGGGTGACTCTATCATGTGTATCCCCTATCATGCTCTATGCCCAAAAAGTAATATTGTGCCTTTTCTGTGCCTTTAAACTGAGCTTGAGGGGAAAAAAAAAACCAACAATTTCCTTTTTTCCCGAACCCTGTGGGGGGAAGGGTGGTTGTAACCTGGTTTTCTCTCAGGGGCTATATTACTAGATTTTGGCCAAACTGACACAATTGGTCAGCTAGATTAACTCTTTGTATTTTAGAGGAATGCTCACACATTCTATTGGATAAAATTCCTAAAAGAATTATTTCAACGTTTGAGTAGTTCTGTAGATTTTGCAATAGTGGTGAAGGCACAGATTTTTAAATGTATTCCATCAGCATGAATATTTCAGAAGTCCCAAAAATTCTGATGAGTGTAATTTAAGCACTGCTAAAAAAGATCTAGTTCAAAACTTGATTTCAGTTTTGGCACTTTTTTTGAAAAACCCCTCAAAATTAATAAAACTATTGTTTCTACCAATCCTGTATAAGTATGGGATGGAATACTGTTTGATAACATAACTGAGAGAGACTTTTTTACTAAGGCCTGTAGTGACAAAACAAGGGATAATGTTTTTAAACTGAAAAAGGGTAAATTTAAATTGGACATCAGAAAAAAAAAGTAAAAAATTCTTTCTCCGTGCTGAGCATGGTGAGGCTGGGGAGTTGGAATAAGATAACTTTTAAAAGTCCTTTCCAACCCAAACCATTCTGTGATTCTATAGGATTAACAGCTACTTGGCAGATATTTTTATTTTCCATGAAAATAATCATGAGTAGCACATAAGAATTTGGGAAGTTAGCTGTCAGAGGAAACAGAGAGCTATGGCTATAGTCCTCAGTTTTTTAGTTTTAGTCCCTCTCCTATGTGCTTACAGCATAAGTTATACTGCATCTTTATTTCTAGGACAAAATAAAGAATATAATTTTTTTTAAACCCCTAATTTTGTGGTGGCAGACTGAAGATGTCAACATATAGCTGTGGGTTGAATTCAGAGTGGTTTTTAACATAAGTCTCTAAAATTCTGAAAACATGTGAAGGCCAAATAACATCAGCCACAGAAGCAGGACATTCCACTACTTTGAATTTATTTGAATTTTGTTTAATATTCTGAGGGAAGCCAAAAAACCTGAAAGCTTTCTTGGCACTTCTGGTTTTTTTGGTTTTTTGGTTTTTTTCGATTAGTTGCTGAAGTAGAGATAGTTAAAAATTGTCATAGCTTAGGAATGGTATTCTTCAATTTAGTGTTCTCACTGTAACCACTCCAAATCACACTCTGTTGGCTTGCTCCCCCCTTCCTGTCCCCCACATTGGGTTGGAGAGGAGAACTGGAGGCACGCAGGTAAAGATGACAGGTTGAGATAAGAACAGTTTACTGGAAACAGCAACGAGATAAGAAAACGGAGAGTAGCAGCAACAATATTAATAACAAGAATGTATGAGAGACGTGAGTGATTCACATGCAAATGCTCACCGTGGAGCCCAACCTGACCTTGCCCTTCCCTGCCCCTGGAAATGAGGTGAGGTGGTATAGAACAAGCTCCATGTCTTAGCCATGCTCCCTCCTAGCTACTGCAAAAATTAACCCTGTCCTGGCCAGAACCAGGACAGAAATGCATGGGAAGACCCCCACCATCCCGCCACTCAACACCACCCTGCTTTACTTTTCATAATTGGCCTTGTATGTGCAAGTTGTCAGACCAGAAAACAGTAATTCTTTCTTGTTTGCAATGATTCTGTAGCTCATATAAGTTTATTACATCATCATTAGGTTTGGTTTGAATTTTGTATTTTCAGCATAGTCTACTGTAAAAAGCTGAGGGAAACTGTATGTGTCATATTGCCTCATGTTTGTGCCATCTGCTCTTGTGTTTTTTGATTGAAGTAAAGTAATAGTGAAAGCAATGTTAGAGCAACAGAAGCACAACTATGTAGTACAGAGAAGTAAAACATTCCAAATGAAATTTTTTTGGCATGGAATATGTGGTGTTGGTTTGTTTATGCTTTTGGAGCATAGATACAACATAATTAAGATAATTTGATTCATTTAGTGATTCAGAACTCAAGAGAATAAGTAACAGCTGATACTAACAATGACACACAACTCCTATGCTTTTAAGGGATATGCAAAACTACCATTTTGCAAAGACCCAAGAATTGGCATTAACACTTTAAAATCATGTAGTTGTGTAGTCTTGTAAAGAAATATTTTCCAGAATTTGTAAAAGGAAGAATTACATGAGGATTATTAATATTACTTTTCTGGGAACTGAAGCTGTGAGCCATTGAAAAAGTGCCCTATACAGCTGGCATGGAAGGGTAATTGCGTGTGCACTGCCTTGGGTGGTCCCTGAGTATCTTTTCAAACATTGCTACATTCACCCAAGTTTAGCAGCTGAGTTTAAATTTAGGTTGCTTTCTCATATTGAAAGGACTATCATTATTTGGGTGGTAAAGTAACTAAAAATTGAGAAAAACAGATGTTAAGGGCTTAAAAATGTTCAAGAAATAGTGTTCTGATTTGGGTTGCAGTGGTACCTTCTGTAGCACAGCCTTTGATGTTTGTAGTTTGCAATTTTGACTTCTGTAGGAAACTTCTAAGTATTTGTTGCAGTAGTCAGTGAAGCACTATCAATTATATTTTGAGTTTTTAGCCTTCATACAAAACTCTCTGAACCTGTGATATTTCTTCTAAAATCAGGGACGGATCTGTGCCATGACATAAGGAAGTAATCTCTTCTGCTTGTGTTCGTAGGACTGCTTTGTGATGGATCTGACTCTCTTGGATGAAACTGGAAAGCCCTTCTGGTGTTTTAGTGCTCCAGTCTACATGGAATTGTCTTCCAAGGCATCCGGCCTTTATGACTACATGGGTCATATCTATACCGCAGACTATGTAGATGCAGAGGGTAAAGTCTGTGTTGAGTTTGTCTGGTTGGAAGAAACCAAGGAATATATTACAGTCAGTTTGGTGCTTTATGTGAGCACCAAAAAGGTAAATAGCTGGTATGGAACAAACTACTGACTTAATTAGGTCACTGACTTCCTTGCTTTACAAACCAAACCAAACCACCCTCCCACAACAAAAACCGCAATAAACCTTTGATGCTTAAGATTGACATCAAGAAACAAGACTGTTTCTGCAAGTTTTTCAGTAACAAGTGCAATTGCCTTATTTTTTTTTTAATAGGCAGTTGGGGGATTAAAGAGACATATTGATGTAAATGAGTTTTTCTTCTCTGTTGAACGTCACACGGTTAGTCTGTTTCTGATACTGGGTATATTGAAATTATTTTTAGGAAGATTTTTTTCCTTATAGACACTTGTTACTATGGTTAAGGAATTGCTTCTTTTGAGAGCCATGCTGTGAAGATGCCTTATGTTACATAAGCTACACTGGTTTTGAGAACACTGACTTTTATGCTTAGTAATAAAACAGCATGTGTTCTGTTCCCTCTAGGTTCGTTGGAGTGTTATTGGTAAATGACAGGTTTTATTAAATGCATTTTGTTAAACACTTTTTCCAGAAAAACTTCACTTAAATATATTTTCGTAAAGGATTGAAAGGGTAGATGGGAAGTCAGATCTGACAAATGTCAGTCAAGGCATTTGTTAAGAAAGTCATGTGTAAAATCTATTTATGACATTTCTTTAAATTCCTGTTTTTTCTGTTTGCCCATGTTCTAACCTTCAGTCTGATTTGAGCCTAGATACTTGCCTCACATATTGGCCTATGAGTAAGTGTCCCAATTATCAGACAACCAGAGCTTATGTCTGTTCTTACTGAATGTATGTAACATTCAGTTGTTTCAGAAACAATGCATGTCTGATACTGTTTATCTAACAATGTGAATTCATATAAAAATTGAATATATGTGCCTGATCTTTCCAGTTCCTTAGAGTAACTTTAGAATCAAATCTTCTACTCCCTGTATTAAAAAAAAAATTAAAATTACATTATATTGTGAGTCCAGTGTCATTACCTAGCGAGGACAATTATGTTGTTGACTGCTCTGACTTTATTATGGTAGTGATTTCCTTAAAAATAAATTCTCTCTTTTCTTTATTTGTTTACATACATTAATTGGTTTGTGCAAACAATGTTCATATGTAAGCACTTGTCTTCTGTGCTACAGAGGTAGCAGGAGATAGATACTACAGCCAGACTAATGTAACTTTCACAGACAGTAAGCAGAGGCTGATACAGTTCTAGTTCACCTTGTTAACCTTGCCTGAAGAAACAGTGGAAATGTTTCTGTGTTTGGTCATTAGCCAGACTAAGAATAACGATCAGCTGCGTTTTGTCTCCTTTCTTATTGACTGCTGATGAGGACAGGGATCCCTTGAAGTGATATAAAGGTTTTAACACGTGGACTGGGTGTGATAAATGCCAGAACAACAGACACTGAAATCGATCTGCACAAACAAGTGGCCAGTCTAGATTTTGTTTTTGCCCAAATTTAGTCCTTGAGGTACCAGCTTTAGCAAGGAAATGGTAGCTCAGTCCCAAAGTCTTCTCAGTCATTAGCCTTACTGCTAAGCCTGTAAACAAAAATGTAGAATTATTCTGTCTACATTGTTCCTTTGAAATGTGCAAGTATGTTCTCTGCCCTGCTATGAAGCTACTAAAGTCAATGAGCACCCAGCAGCCATCAAATGGTAAAAGGTCTTTCACTGTTCATTCTAGCTGATTTTTTTATTGTATTTCCGATGTTTCTGGTTTTAGGGTTTTTTTAAAATAAAAATAAAGTACTTCCTTTAATAAGCTATTTCAATTTCTAAAGTATTTGATTATTTTATGCAATTGAATGTTTTATAGAAAATTCTGGCGTCACTGTTGGAAATGAAACAAGAGATTATGCTCTCCGTCCCCCTGATAGGCTCATCTAGTAGCCTGAAAGTTTACTAACTGAATTGATGAGGATGAGAGTAAGTCTTTAGCAGCACTGTCAGCCTAAAAGGTGATACAAGGCAGAGCAGTTTTCATCAGTTATTGCTGGCTTACTTCTGTTCATAAACGACAAATGTATTCAGCAAACCCAAGCAAACTGTTTCAAGATCTTAAAAAATGGACTGAACTGTTGCAGAGCTGTTCTCCTGTATCTTCTCTGACTGTAATTGTGTCCTTTCTGAAGATATGAAGGGTGTGTCCTGAAATAGGCCTTAGATGGACCTAAACGTGATTTAATGTTATGCCACTCCTTTGATTTCAGCTGACAGTTGCTTTTAACTTGCACAACAGAAGCAAATTCAGTAGCTACCACCTGTGTGATCAAATCTGGTAGGCTACAAATGCCTTAACTCAAGCTTCCATTTCTTCAACTCACATCTTCCTTTCTTTGTATAAGGAAGGATATACACTGAACTTCCACAAAGGAAAGGGTTTACATTAGGTAAACTGCACTGGCCCATTTCATGAAAGAAAGCATCTGTTCTAAAACCTGATAGTTTGCCAACATCTTCGTCTAGTCTTCTAAGTCCCCCTTTATGTACCTGGTGCAAAAGGTGGTAGGGTGAGTTGCGTGTAGCACTCTACTGTAAAAGATTCTTGCTGTATAAAAGACAATTATTAGAACAAACAAGAAAGATGGAGGCACCAGTTGAAATCTGGTCATGTTGCAACTGGTCGTAACAATAAGCCTTACAGCACATTTTTCCTTTAATGCCTCAGGATTTCTTGCAGCTGCTTTTAATAATTTTGTGTTACGTACTGAAGACAGAACAATGTTGTAATTCTATCATTTATACAAGTAGTAAGACAATTTCTCTGAGCGGAAGTATAGACACTTGTAAGCTAAAGATTTTACTTGTATTTGTGCACTTCAGGTACCAACTTATCCAATTAAAAATAGAGCAGCCCCTACCACCAACTTCTAAATGTATATGTAAGTACTCTGCAACAGACAGAAAAGTAATATTTTTAAAGGGTGATTTACATGGTAGACAAGCATAAAAACAGTACTTTTGTTTATTTTAGTGCAAATATAATAGTGCTCATTTAACATAATGAGTTGAAGTTGCATTGAAAAGGAATCAGTGTGAAAGGAGTGATTTAATGAAAGGGCTTTCATGAGATTATTCCAACAGTGGAGGAGTTGTCATCTAATAGAACTACATCTAAATGTTAATCCTGGCATTTATCCTTATTTTGTCACATGTCTGCTGTGTACCTAAATGCTTCTGTATTTTCTGTTCTTGATTTTTTAAAAAAATTATTGTTAAGAGGTATTTCTAAAGTGAAATTACTTCAATGAGAAATTCATTAATATTTTTGGGTATTTAATATGATCTTCCATTGATACAAGCTGGAACTGTTGGTTTATCTGAACAATTGTCTTTAATTTTAACACTGCCATTCTGGAATCATTGCTCTTTACTGCAGTTGGCTTACTATAGTGGGAAGCTAATAGCAGCTATATGTTCTGAAGTCTTTGTAGCATAGGCGAGTAATCACAGTATTTTTCTTCCAACTGGCCTTTCAGTTGTTTTGGTTTTTCTTCCCTTCTTTTTGCAATTGCTTTTATAATAGATTTCAGTTCCAATGTGCTTTTTGGTACATGTGATTTAATATGGAAAGCAGTTGTATGGTGGATAGTCTCACTGACTCTTCTGTTCCGTGCCTGGCCTTTCTCCCTATTTAGCAGGTATGTCTTGATTTGTGTCCATGCATTAGGTGTTTAGGTATGGTCTTGATTTTCTTGAAATTGGTCTCACTGTCATGTGCTTGCTTTTTGAGACAAGGACTGTCTTCCTTTTTTC